>BSBK01003871.1:222500-437500 GCA_027943335.1 Chamaecyparis obtusa
GTCAAAGGAGAATAAAATAAATGACCCTCCTCACAAATTTAAGGATAAGATCCTAAAAGGGATAAATTTAATATACAAGGGATTGAATCTGATATAGAAGTTTGTGAGGAGACCAAAACCCCCCTTCCGCTCTATGAGGGAAAATACTAAGCTTGTAAAAAAAATGATAATTTGAAAGAGGAATCCAAATTTGAAGAGGGCGGAGAGAGTGAAAACAATGAAAAAGAGAAAAAAAATGCTAAGAGGGAGGTCTTCTTTGTGACGGGTAGAAGCTCCTCCCATGTTTCTTAAAGCCTACAAGAATCTACCTTTCCCATCTTGCTAAACTTATGGAGGATGGTAGAATTAATGTGACTGGGGAATAAAACAATCTACAAGAAGGTTCCTCCAAGGTTTTCACTCATGTCGCAACCCTCTTGACATGTGATGGAATTAATCTGCCACTCCTTTCACAAACTTCCTATTCTACAACGGCACTAGAAGAAGGTGGAGAACCCGATTCATGGTTTATTCTAAATATTACATACTATTGATTTTCTATTAACATAAATGTATGCCTGATTTGTAATTTTATGAATTCACTATTCTTTGATTTCAATAGTATGAAACTATAGATATAGATTGAATTCCCCATGTTGCAATGTGGTGTATGTTAAAGATACTATTCCTATTTTGTTCATTCCTCTACATAATATTCTTGTAAATAGCTAATATTCCCAAAGGATGTTTTCTTTGAGTTTTGTCTATATATCTTAGTCACTATGATTTTCTTGGTATTATCTTGATTAGTTTGATAACAACCGAACTCTTCAAAGTATCATTCAAACACCAAGCCTACATGCCATTTCTGTCAACTATAGTCAACTATATCACATAGTCGATATTTTTAAAATATTATGTGCTCATCATTTTAATGTAAATGATACTATGAATTTTTCATTTGATTCTTTTAATCACCCCATCATGGAATGAGTGTCAGTCAATGGCAAGGTAACCATCAAAGTTTAATATATTCATAAAATTGACAATCTTTTATATTTAACATTGATTAATATTTACCAATAGTATTCAGTTATATATTTACTAATTACATTGATAAATATTTTTTATTATAATATTGGTTAATACCATTGACTAAAATATTTAGATAAGGAATTAAATATATATTTATATTTAAAAAAATGTATATTTTGAACAAATTATATATCAAAATTATATTTATATTAGGCATTGGCCTACACTGCAGCGGTTGTTGCTTCTCTTTGTAATAGCAAGATCTTGTGTTCAATTCCTTGAATGGGAGCTTAAATAAACTTAATATAAAAAAATATATATTTATATTGTAAAATATTTAGATAAGGAATTAAATTAATATTTATATTTGAAGAAATGTGTATTTTGAACAAATTATATATTAAAAAAATATGTATATTGTACATATCTCAATTATGGATCACAACACTTCATCAAAGGATTATTGTTTATTTGATTTGATTTATCATGTTATTTACTTTGTTTTGATGGTCTTATTGGTAGGATTAGGATAGTTTACATGATTTTATAGCTTCCATGGTTGGTTTTGATCATGTATTTTACTAATTCTATTTTCCTAGTCTACACCATGTTAAAGTGTTAAGTATATTGCAATTAAAGTTTATTACATTGTACAAGAAATAAATAAATTGAAAATGGTATTCAACAATTTTAGTTGGGATTATATTACATTATATTTAAATGTCTTTATAAAGCCTTAATTTCTAGAATATAACTAATCATTGGGAATAACTTTCCAACTAACCTAACATTTATTTTATCTAATAATCTAAAACTAACCATTAATGTAAAAAGTTCAACAAATAGTATCATCAAAAAACCATTGATGTGAGAAAGGGGAAACCAATGATACATCTTTAGCTTCTTTAAGAAGTCTTTGATCCATATGCATGTGAATGTTTCTTTCAAGCACTTTTCCACTATGATAAATAGGTATGGAGAAAGAGAGTCCCTCTATCTAAGCCCCCTACCACAAGAGAAATATATTTTTTTAGGGATCTATACACCATTACTGAACAAGAAGGGGAAGTAATACATTCAATAATAATTTTAAAGAATTTTCCTTTTAAACCATACTTTTTGAGAACTTCAATTAGAAAATTCCAATAAATCTATCATAAGAATTAGAAATATCAAACATTAACAACATTCCTAGCTTCTTGATGGAATTTGTAGAGTGCATCAATATTATATATTATTTATTTATCGAAACATGAATTAAGATGCATTAGGGTATTATATGTTATTTATTTGAATTGAGCATAGTCAGTTAAGCTAGACCAAGTAAGAAATTTCTAGTCGATGAAAGTGTTAGAGACAACCAAGTTGCACAGTCAACTAAGCATTGATAGTATTCACCGAGATGAAGTATCTACTAAGTTAACCGAGTGATTTGATTGTTTACTGAGTAGTAGATGGAAAAGCATTTAACGCACTACACACAATCCAAATAAGTATTTTGGTTATAAATACATGGGAAATGAACTCATTTGATCACATTGCATTCAAGAGCGAACCAAAGTGAAATAGAGAAAAGATTGAGAAACTTGTTTCAAAAATTTCAAGAAGATTTGAGTGTTTCACAGAGCATTTGAAAGCGATTTAGGAAGTCTAAAGAGTAACTAAGCAGCTAGCATGAAGATTTTCAAAAGCCCTAAATTTCATTCACGATGGAATCAACTTCACAATCTGTTCAATCCAAGGAAGAGAAAAGGAAGAAAGTAACACTGATCAAATCCACTACCTACACTGAGCCTAACTAAAAACTTCATCTGAAAGTTGCTTCACAACCTGATGATAAAGGTGCATTTTCTTTGATAGTACCTAAAGTTCTACTGGTGAAAGACATTAGGTCTTATATTCATTGCAAAATCTCATAGATTTTATGTCAAGCTCCAAGCCACTTATCAAGAACTTTGCATTGGTGGAAAACTCAAGGATGAGCACAAACATCTGGAGGTAAAAGGGTTAACCAACACATTGCATTTTTTGAAAGAGTTTAAAATAGAATGGATAAGGATTGTACTGAGCTAAGTACATGAAGGGAAGATATGGCTTGATGAACCAGTGAGGATTACAAAAGATGTGATACATGTGGTTACCGAGTATCCAACAAATGACAAGGAAAAATCCCTAAGACACCCACTGAAGGTTGAGATTGAAAAGATAACCGGAGTAGAGTGCGATGAAAGAGGCATGAGAATTAATACCATAAGTGATCTTGAGATGAGATTAAATGCTTATGTCATTCCTTACAAGATATTTCAGTTGAGTAGACCCAACAATGTTGCATGCAGAGAAGTTGACAACATGCATAAAATTATGAAGAAGGGTTTGCAACTTGACTTAGCCCAGTTGATGCTGATACATTTGGAAGAAAGCATGAGGATTATCAGAGTTGCAAGATCAAATAATTGAAAATTTGGTTCACTTTTGGTACGTACATTTTTATATCTGCAAAACTATTTTTCCTCAGTCGACAATGTTGAATGGGATATAAGCTGACCAATTATAATGAAAACAAGTGAATTCATTAACAACTTAGACAAGAACTTTGAGCCGATAATGGAAGATTGTTTTTGTAAATTCTAGGAAAGAATGCATAAAAGAACTAAGATTTTGACAAAGTTAGTTTAAAAATATAAGGATGATATTTGTTTTCTGGTAGACACTGACACCACTTTATTTAAGGCTGTCGAACTAAGGACTACTTGGCTACCTCCTATGGAGTATACAATTGACATTGACCAAGCCATAAAATCAATAAAGGCTTTACTTATTGAGCCAAAGAACAAAGATGATACATGGTTTGGAACATATGAAGAAGCCAAGTCCAGAATAAAAATGGGAATGGTAGTATAAAAGATGGGAAAGAAAAAGGATAAAATGGTCAAAAATTTGAAGAAACAATTCAGAGTTACATATGAAGATGTTGAGAAATTGGTTGATGAGCGAACTGAGGAACATGTACAAGTCGGTGAGGATGATGATGAAGAGGTCACTGAGTTTGATAAAAAAGAAAAGACAGAACCACTTTAGGCTGCAAAAGGAAAAGGTAAGTAGGTTGATACTTCAACCCGAGTATGAAAAATGTGAGAAACTGGCAATACACCACCTCTGAAGAAAGGTGTAGCAAAGATAATGTCATGCCCAAAAATAAACAACCAAAAACGTAACCAATTTTTTTTTTTTTTTAGAAGAGTGAAAGGTAACATCATATGTCATTGTCATGTACTCCGATTTACTTAGCCAAGATTCATCACAGATGCTCCTATGCTAAAAATGGTTAGGAAATTGCTTGCAATGACAGTAACATTAAGTGGATCTATCAAGGAGATCTATCCCAACTAAGCCCTCATCTAGCAATGTCGAAGGTCCAGTTTCCTACTGACCCTAAAATGGATTGGCTATCATCTTGTTAAGAATTTCCACTATTAGTTGTGAATGAACATATACCTGATAATGCTACTAAATTAATAATTCAATTTCATTCCTAGCTAGGTCGGAATATTATCACCGCTAACTATTAGTCCATTACATGATTACCAAAATTGGGACTCATTGGCTAAGGATTATACCTATCCTCTAATTAACTAAGTTCCTAATGCTTGCTAAGTCTAGTTTGACTTACACCGATTGCCTAATGAACAAAATAAAACATTAACTTAATATATTGATACATTAAAAGTTAAATCCATTTACACCAAAAATTCTATAACCAATTTAAGTATCTAATTAAACTCTACACCCTTAATTAATTCTATTCCTTTACAACTCCTACAAATCATCTAAACCAACATGAAATTACCAATATATATATATAAATAATAATTTCCTACAAAATTATTCGCCTAAATTAATTATGCAATTAATATATATAATTCACATCCTAAAAAGCAATCACATTATCCTTAGGACTAATCTTCTACTAACTAGCTATCCTAGCATCTATACTAGAAGCAAAAGTAAGAAGAATCTGCAATTCCCTAAGTTCAAAACTTTAAATTAATATAATGTTGTGTAGGGAAAAGGTGCTACCCAAAATAAGGAATTATAACAAATAGACAAATTACTACTCACCTCTACAAGTGTCACCTCAACTATGACCTATCCTAAAAGCTATTATGCCATCAATACCATCATGACTTACACCTAAGCTAGCCTTCCCACCCACTAGCCTAGTATGCAAAAAGGGGCGCATACCAAGGAGGGGACAAAGTCATCACATGGCAGTTTTGGGGCCCACCTCCAAAAAACTTTCCCCAAGCTCTTGAGAAACTCACGCCACCTAAGGGGAAAGTTTGAAATAAGTTTGAATTTTTATATACTACTAACAAGTTGAAATGCATAGGGCTACGTGAGGGTAGAAGAAAATATCCTATCAAGAGGGAATTATGTTAGAACAAATACCAAGGAAGGGGGGAAGTAATAAACTAATATTTATAAGTCAAGGAGTACTTGGTACTTCCCAAGGTGCATTACCATTGGGGTACGCATGGGTAGAAGGAAGATATGGTGCAGGTTTTGGAGATGGTGGTAAGCCCAAATCATAAAATTCTAACAAGGTGGTCCAATCACAAGCAAGCAAACATAATTACATAAAACATCAAGGCAAGCTCATATTAAAGTTGCTTTCCACTTGCAACCCCAAAGTCCTGCTTAGGTGTAAAGATAGATTTATTTTATGTTTAAAATGGATTTCAAAAAAAAGTAGCATAAGCAAGGACATAATCTAGGCGTGGGTCCCACTGGGTTGCTTTGGATGAAGTAAGTCTTTATGGCTTGTTTAATAAAAATTATTTTAATAGGGATTGGCTGTTATTTGTATAGGTTTATATAAGAGTTAGGCTCATGTTAATATTAATTCTAATTAGCTACATAATGGAGTTTTAAGAGAGAA
The DNA here is from genome assembly GCA_027943335.1 of Chamaecyparis obtusa. NCBI lineage: Eukaryota > Viridiplantae > Streptophyta > Pinopsida > Cupressales > Cupressaceae > Chamaecyparis > Chamaecyparis obtusa. Next base: position 228,454 of record BSBK01003871.1, read on the forward strand.
TATTCTCTGTGGTATGGGAATAAAGTTATTCCCATACAAATTTCAGAGAGTATTCCTTTCTTAAAATTACTCTCTTAAAATTTATGGGAATGTCATTTCTATTATATGACTAAAGCTTTAACATATTGATCTCTTTATTTTATTTACTAGCTATAGGAGAGATATTAGATTGAAATTAATAGTTCATTTTAAGCATTGCATTGAGAAGGTAATGAATAAAGTTTTAGATATAAATGGTCTTATCATTAGTGTTTTATCTTATCAATTATTCCATGGCTAAATCATTTGGAAAGAATAAGAGATGGCAAGGTTTCTTTCATCCAAGTATAATTCTATTAAGTATGAGTTTGGTCTACAATGAGATAGATTGTAATGAGCTTACAACTATAAATCTAGATATTAAGAGATCCTTGGTTAACCATTTCAATGAAATTCTACTTGCTAATAACTGATTTCATTTCTTTTCTTGCCAACTTTGAATAACATTTTACAAGAAGCATAACTTCACTATCTCAAGAGGTAGAGTCAAATAGATATGAAAGAGAAGAGTCATCATTTTCATAATAGTTATCTCTTCAAATATAGCATCTATCCCTTATGATGGAGAAGAAATCACAATTACAGCAAGATATTACAAATTGGAGAGAGTACTCAATGAGAGCTCAATAGAAATAGCAACTTCTCTTCATCACAAATCATTTACCACTTCACAATGGACCAAAGAATGGAAATAACTTTACAAATTGCAACAAAAGGAGGATCTTCTTCAAGATCAACAATACAACAACATATGAAGTTTTAATACAAGCACATCCAAGAAAGGACTTATTCAAACTTCTTCTACATGGGTCTTGACTTCAATACCTACAATAAAAGGGAGAGAACCATGGGTGCTCACCACCCAACCTAGGTCTCTTATGAGACCACCCCCGAGCTTGGAGAACCAAGGCTAAACGGGTATGCAACAAGATCAACAAGATGCTCACAAAACAAGTCACACAAACATACATACAACAAATTACTCCCTCCCAAGGCTACACAAATGAGTCTTACAGGCTCATTGAGAGGGTGGAGGTGGGCTTTTCAAAGTAGAGAATGCCATTACATACAAATTTCTCACCATGAGTATTCAATTGCCTCTTCAAGGCTACATATCCAATTGCCTCTTCAAGGCTACATATCCAAAAGCTTCATACACATACTTTGCTTAACATTCTCTCCAAAATACAAGAATGCAATGGCTTCCATGGTGCCCATACACCATGGACTTATCCCTCTTCTCCAAGAGAAGAGACTCTCACCTCATGGAGAGCCCAACTAACCCCTCCACCCATAGGCCACTTCTTCCCTTCCCAAAGGGTGAGTAATGCCTTACACCCATAAACAAGAACTCCCTCAATCAAGCAAAAAGAACAAGATCAAACCATGAAATCAAACCCAAAATCCCTCCCTTACAACAAATTGTCACAACAAGAACCAAGATTCATATGCATGAGAGAGAAAAATACAAGCTAATCTAATGAACAAGTAGAAAGGCTTCCATGAGAAGAGTAACCAACCTCTACAAGTGTGATGGAAATGGAAATTTGAGAAGAGCTTCTCCACTTATGCTTCCTCAATCCAAACCCTAATGTCTCCAAATGTAGAGAGTGGGTGAACACCCACTAAATCTCCTAAGGGCCTCTAAAAAGGCCTCCAAATTTCTACCCACCCACCATCCATAAATGTAGACTTGACTCTATGACCTTGTTGTCTTTCCTTGTCCCCCCATGATAAATGCATGATTCAAAGAAAGGGTGAAGTTGGGTAAAGATCATGACTTATCAAATTTCGAAGTCAAGGGTAAATGGGTCATAAAATAGGTTACCAAGGTCACTAGGGAATTATAGACATGCTCAAAACCTTCCTAACCCATAACTCTATCCATTAGATACTTAAATTATGCCAAAAATGACCCTTAGAACCCCTTACTGGCCTCTAGAAGTGACTAGAACAAGGATGAATTAAAACAAGCACATAACAAGTGTCAAGTGACACTAACCATTACACATTACATACCCAACGTCATGTCCTAGATGACAACAAGAAATTAACTAATAACACACATGTAAAAATCCACACTAACAATGAGTTCACATTACAACGAGACTTTTTTTTTTAATCCCATATCGGATTAAGCCTTGGCTTACTTAGCTCACACAAGTTTAACCTTGGTTCTCTGATTTATTCCATGGTTCTCTTACTTGCACACTGCACATCGAGCATCAGTAGTTCAAGATGATAACATTACATGAAATATACATATTTAATTCACAATTTAGCAACATAATCAATGTGCATAATTCAATTCTAATTGCTATATGCATAATCCAAATTTTCCATACAAAGTGCTTAAGCATCACAATTATATAATCATCATGACATGTCACCTATGGAGAAATCAAATTTAAACATGATCCAATATTTCCATCAAAATCACACTACTAAATATGCATAATCAAAATCTCAACATACTCTAAATTCTAAAGCACATCATAAGGTGATCCAAATGGCATAATAATCATCATCAAAATATAGTATCTCGAGTCTCTATCAGAATAGATCAACAAGTGTATCAATGTATCAAAATGAGAATAAGAAAAGATGTTATGATAGGTCAGGGTGAGGCCTCACATCCTCCCCCCTAGGCATGAACTTCCTCCTGGAGTTCATCAAAAAGGTATGGGTACTGTGATCTCATCTGTGTTGCATCCTCCCATGAAGCCGTGACCTCATCATAACAATCCCACTGGACCCTAACCTGGTCCAGCTCTCTGCCTCGAAGTGCCAAGGTCCGTCGGCCCAAAATGTGAATGGGTTCTAAGGCTATCTGTCTGTCCGACTCCACCTGCAAGGCATCCCAATCTATAATGTGAGACTCATCATAAATATATTTCTGTAACACAAATACATGAAACACATAGTGGATGCGTAACAGGCTGGGTGGCAAAGCTAAACAGTAGGCAACTGGTCCTATCCTCTCCAATATCTCAAAAGGTCCAACAAAGCGAGGTGCTAACTTAGAGCCCTTTTCAAAATGGATTGGACTCTTATGTGGGCGCACTCTCAAGAAGACCCTATCACCAACCATATACTCACGGTCAACCCTCTTTGCATCTACATACTTCTTCTGTCGATCCTGGGCCTCTCTAAGACATTGTTTGATCAAGACCACCTACTGCTCCATATCCTTGACCAACTGGGGTCCAATAGATATCCTATCTTTGATCCTGTCCCAACTCAGTGGAGTCCTACAAGGTCTACCGTACAAGGCCTGATATGGTGGCATACCAATAGATGAATGATGCCCATTATTATAGGCAAACTCCACTAGATGCAGGTATTCCTCCCACTTGACCTGATGGTCCATCACATACATTCGTAACATATCCTCTAACACCTTGTTAACCCTCTCTATCTGTCCATCTGTTTGAGGGTGATATGCCGTACTGAAATTGAGCCTAGTGCCCAATGCTGCCTGTAACTCTCTCCAAAAAGTTGATGTGAACAAGGAGTCTCTATCTGAGATGATCTTATAGGGAATGCTATGAAGTCTGATAATATCCCACAAGAACACCTAAGCTACATCTCATGCTGTGAAAGTAGTACGCATGGGTGAGAAGTGGGCAACCTTGGTCAACGTGTCTACTGTCACCAAGATGGCATCATGGTGGTGAGAAGACATAGGGAGACCAAAAATAAAGTCCATGGATATAACATCCCACTTCCACTCGGTAATCTCATGTGGCTGTAGGAGCCCACCTAGATGACTGTGCTCAGCCCTAACTCTCTGACACTCTAGGCATCTAGCCACTATGCTGGCGATCTGTAATCTCATGCCTAGCCAATGATACAATTGTCTCAGATCTGCATGCAACTTCTTAACTCCCGGGTGAGTTGCATATGGAGCTCTGTGAGCCTCAAGCACAATCAAATCTCGCAAATCCCCCGTAGAGGGTACATAAATGCGTCCTCTATGACGTAAAAGTCCATCAGACTCTAAGGAATACTCAGCAAATCTTCCCTCAAGGGGTCTCTGAGAATGGATGGCTTGACAAAACTCTACATAAAACCCATCTTCTGGCAAGTGATGCAAAATACGCTCTCTCATATCTGTATTAGTACTCATAGAGGAGAGCTCGTGCCACCTCCTACTCAAGGCATCTACAACTATATTCTCTTTCCCCTTAATGTAATGAACATCAAAATTGTACTCACAAAAACTCCATCCATCTCCTCTGCCTAGCATTAAGATTGGGCTGCGAGAAGATGTACTGAAGACTCTGGTGATCTAAATGGAGCTCAAATCAGCGACCTAGAAGAAAGTGCCACCATCTCACCAAGGCATGAACTACTACTGCAAGCTCTAGATCATGAGTAGGATAATTGAGCTCATGGGTCTTTAGCTTCCTAGACTTGAAAGCTATAGGACACCCATCCTGCATAAGAACTGCTCCTAAACCATCCAAAGATGCATCAGTGCACACAATAAAGTCTATTGAAGGATCTGACACTGCTAAAATCAGAGCACTAGTGAGGGCTCTCTTGAGCTCCTGAAAAGCTCTCTCACACTTCTCTGTCCATTCATACTTCTTCCCCTTTCTCTGAAGGGAAGTGATGGGATGAGCTATCCTATAAAATCTTGCCACAAAGTGCCTGTAATAGCATACTAAGCCCATAGAACTCCTGACCTCGGTGACACTGGTGGGTGCTGGCCAATCCATAATGGCTCTAATCTTCGATGGGTCTATAGAGATCCCATCGCCGGATATAACATGACCAAGATAATGCACCTCAGGTCTAAAGAAGGCACATTTTGACAAGCTTCCATATAGTTGATTCTCTCTCAAATGCTGCAAGACCTATCTTAGATGCTCCTCGTGCTCCTCCTCATTACAAGAATATTTCAGAATATCATCGAGGAACACTACCACAAACTTATCCAAGAATGTACGAAATACCCCGTTCATGAGGCTCATGAACATAGCTGGAGCATTCGTGAGGCCAAATGGTACCACTATGAACTCATAGTGACCATACCTCATATGAAAAGTAGTCTTGTGGATATCACTCTCCACAATCTGCAACTAATGGTACCCTGACTTCAGATCTATCTTTGAGAATACTCGGGCACCCTGCAACTGATCAAATAAATCATCGATCCTGGGGAGTGGGTATCGATTCTTAATTGTTACTTTATTCAACTACCGATAATCAATGCACAATCTAAGTGATCCATCCTTCTTCTTCACAAAAATCACTGGTGCACCCCAAGGTGATACACTAGGTTGAATATGCCCTTTCTCCAAGAGCTCTTCTAACTAAATCTTGAGCTCATTGAGCTCATGTGTGGTCATCTTGTAAGGTGCTCTAGATATGGGCTCGGCTTCTGGTACAAGGTCTATATGAAAATCAACTGCCCTAGGTGGAGGCATACCAGGTAACTCGGTAGGAAATACATCTGTAAACTCTTGAAGGATAGGATAATCCTCAAGCGAAGGCTCCCCCTCTGAATCCTCCTCTCTATCACTAATGGTGATGGCGAATAACTGACACCCCTTCCGCACACACCGCCTGAGCTGCATAGCAAAAATCATGTGAAGGGATATAGGTCTCTGTACTCCAAATACCACCATAGAAGTACCATGATCATCAATGCACTCAACCCTCTTTTGTCGACAATCCACCTTGGCGCTGTGGGCATATAGCCATTCCATGCCAAGGACTACATCATAAGAACCTAGAGGGGTAATGTGGAGATCAGACATTGTGATAAAGTCTCCCATCTGAATCTGACAACTACGAACTAAGGAACTAACAGACACCCTAACTCCTGAGGCTAACTCGACCACCCAACTGACATCATGTCTAACTGGCACCAGCCTACAATGCTCCACTACATATGGAGATATAAAGGAGTCTATGGCTCTTGAATCAAACAAGATAGAAACTCTAACACCCTGAATCATACCTGTGGCCTCTATGACCGTGGCCTGGTGCTCAGCCTGGCGGTTATCTACCGCTGTAAAAACTCTATGGGATCTACCCATATCTTTGACTGTAGGCTCTGAGGTAGCTCCTCTCTAACCACTAGCTAACTTTCCCTATGGGCACTCTCTCGCAATATGACCCATACCACCACAAGTGTAACATGGTCCTCAGGTCTGCATATGTACTCCCTGTGTCCTAGGCTGTTGTGACCCTCTAGTCCTACTGGAACCACTATATCCACCCCTAGAGGACTGCTGAGTCCTAACTGGCTGTACCTAAGGCGTATGTGTCCTCTGATCCTATCTAGGGCCCTGAGACTACCATTGTTTGGGCTTGGAGCCCTGATAACCCTGTGAATGTCTCTGTCTAGAACCCTGCTAAGATCCCTACTGCTGAGATTGTTGACCCTTAAAGGATCCTACTGAATGGTTCTGTTTCCCCTTCCAAGTGTATTTCTATTGTCTTGACTACTGGGATGAAGGGTTTCAGTGCTGAGACCGATCCCAAGACTCCCGTCTAGTGCAAATATCCTCGGCTACAAGTGTCATCTCAACTGCATCTCTGAATGTGGGAGGAAAAGCTAGATGTACTATCTCCTGGAGAGACATATTAAGTCCCTTAATGAAACGATGGATACACAGTTTCTCATCCTTCATATAATCTACATATGGAAGGAGCTCAAGAAACTGACTCTCATACTGGGCCACTATGAGGCCTCTCTGCTGGAGATCATGGAACTCCTCTATCTGCCTCTGTTTGAAATGCTCAGAGAGATACCTCTCTTGAAATTAGGCTACAAAAGACTCCCAAGTGAGTGTGTCAATAGCCACTCCTCCAATGGACTCCTCCTACTACCACCAAATGGAGGCCTTATCCCATAGGAGATGAACTGCAACTCATGCCTTTAGATTACTCCCATAAGGGCACAATCCAAAGCATCATTGTAAACTCTGTAACTAGGCCTTTGCTATTGACCCATTAGTGGATCCCAAAAATAAAGGTGGCTGGAGTCGTATTAACTCCTGAATCTCATCCCCAACATCTCTAGGGGGTCTACCTCTGTCTCGTATCTCATGATGAACTGACTCACCCTCATGATCACCATGGCCCTCGACACCCCTGGGTGGAGGACTCCTACTCCTCTCTCTACTAGTTGCTCCACCTCCCCCTAGAATCTTTGCTCCTCTTTCAGAAGCCTGTTGCTCCTGTTGATGATCTACAAGTGGTAATCTCTGTTGAATTACCCCAATCAAATTCTAAAGGGTGTTCATGATAGCCTGATTAGGGTCTGGTGGTGGAGGAGGTGGTGGTGGTGGTGGTGGCAGTGGTGGTCCACCTCCCTATTCTGCACTGACTCGTGCAGCTCTATGACCTCGGCCTCGTCGGCCAGCTCTTGTGACAATAGGCATCCTACACAATAGCTTAAGTTAGATGAGTTGAAACATAATGGGTCTAAAGGTTCCAATGTTGAAACTTGGCTCTGATAGATAACAAGGCCAATAATGACTCATAATTATCAGAAAAAGAGAGCATCTAAAGCACCTACTGAGCTCCTTGAACTGAAAAAGAGAAGAAAAATGATAAGAGGAAAGGATGACATAGACTCTGAAGATGAAGATAACAATCAATTTAAGGTTGTAATAAATAAAGGATCACAAACTATTGATGAATTAGCAGAAGGTGTCAATAAGACTAGGAGAATCACTACTCCTAAGCTTAGCAGGTATTCCAACTTGAGCACCAAAGATCAAGATAATTTGGAGGAAGAAATTATATGTATGATGATTAATTTTAAACAAGTTCTAATTGAATTTTCAAGCAGCATACTTGTATCATCTTAAAATGGAAGCATTTCCATGTTAAGAGCATTTAGCCCTCTGAGTAAGTGGTTTGGGGTCATGTTGAGTGCCTTGATTAGGTCTTTGCATGTATTTGGATTTCTCCCCACTTTCCACTTCTTCCTAGCACTTGATTTCTTCATTCTAGGTGAAATTAGGGTTAGGATCCCGAGGATTCTCCTTAATTTCCCTCTTCCATGGCTCTATTTTCTAGGTAGGATTTAGAAATAGGTCCTCCTAGCCTTCATCATAGTAATCATAGGATTTTATGTCTATCCCTAACATTCTATCATGTTCTAATATCATTTCTAGGTTACTGGGCATCCTCGAGACCTCCTGACCTGGTTCTGACTGAATCTGGGTCCAGGGTCAAATTCAAGGTTGATCCTAACTAGGTCAAGATCGAGATCAAACCTGACTAGGTCAGGTCCAACCTTGATTTTTCCCCCCTCATTCAAATTTCCACAATCCTAGATTTTCGGGCATTGGGCTTTCAGGATATTTATTTTCTCGCCTCCAGGTTAGCCATTTCGGGTTTCAGGATGGTAAATCCTTTAATTGCATTTAATCTAGGTATATTTTATAAAGGTTAGGACCTAATTGGGATTTAATTCTCCAAGGTGGCCCCTCTAGAGGATTATGCCCTAGTTCACTATAAAAGGAGGCCTTCCTCTCTCATTTTCACATCCATTATTCACATCTCTCCATCAAGTTTTCATACTTAAGCACTCTCAAGCTCTCAAGGTGATCAAGCAAGTAGCCATTCAAGCATTTAAGTCCTCTTCTCCATTCAAGTTCTCCATTGAAGATCAAGGATTTAAAGCATCCAAGCTATTGAAGGGATTTGGTTCAAGCATTCAAGATTCATCATTCAAACCCTAGATCTAGCCATCATGATGGTGTGATCTTCCTTCAAGATCCTTTGTTCATCTTCAAGATCCATTTCATTCTTCCTTCAAGGTGGATTCCAAGCATACAATCATGGAGGTTTGATTTACATTTATTTTTTTGTTCAAGCTTTCATATCAATATACTTGTTTACATTCAAAATACAATTACATATCTATTGAATTGCATAGCTTCATTGTTAGATCATTTTCTAATACTTGCTAGCATTCCTATTTCAATTTCAATATTTAGGTTGATTCCAAAATAGGGTTTGACCAAGGCAAACCCCTCAAACAAATAACAAAAACCCTCATTTTATTGCAGGTACAGGTGCAAAATTCTAGATCTGAGAGCGAATTTGGATGCCCTTTTCGAAAAACTTCCAAGATCTGCGAACATAATTTGAATGGGACTTCAAATAAAGAATGTAGTATTTGACCTTTTATGAGGGTCAAATCCAACCTGAGCTCATCTTGGAGAAATATTTCTGGGTTTTCTCTATCTCAACATTTCCAGTCTGGAATAGGTTGCAGAATTGCCCAAAAGTATACACAGACATCAGAATTTGACATTTTCCAGATTTTCCCTAATTTGAGGTTAGTATTTGTATTTCAATTATTCCATATTCCAAGCATAATTTCATTCATAGGGAAATATTGGATTTACTCTCTCTCTCTCTCTCTTCCATATTCTTCATAAATTGATTTGATTGTGTATTAAACTCTTGGTTGATCAAATTGGATCTCTTCTTTGGGAATTTGGGTTTGAGAATAGATCTCATATTTCCCCCCTTTACATCTGAATGGAGGTGAATCCATTTTACTACTATTCATTTTGGTGAACCCAACTAGCTTACTCTCTTTATTTTTGGTGTTAGATTTCCCTTTGTCTTATTGTGTGTTCACCTTCACTATTCATTTTGGTGAACCCGACATACTTACTCTCCTTTATTTTGTGGAATTAGATGCCCTATTGCGTTATCTTTTAGATCCTTTCTCACATTTAGATTAGATCTTGTTTATGCTCTTGCATTTTACATTCAAAAATCCAAAAAAAAAATCTATATATTCAATAAAATACACAAACATTTCTTGCATTCATTATGGAAATTATTAAGATGTTTTGGTGCATGGTTATGTTCTTTATTACTCTTCTTTTAGCATCTCTTTATCATACCTATGATGTTTATGAGAGTATCATTCACTTCATTATGTTGATGATCCTTCACTTTGCTCTTGCTTATGCTTTTTTGAAGTTGACCGACACTAGTCTGCCTACATTTAAAACTTTTGTTAGAGATTTATGTGGTAGCCTTATTCATCTTTTGGATTATGTGAAGAATTTGGTAGATGATACACCATCTCCTAATGTTCATAATCCTAATCCTATCAATCCTAATCTTAATCCTATTAATCCTAATCCTAATCTTCCTAATCCTAATTCGATACCTAATTCTCCATCTGTTAATCCTTGGTCTTCCCATACTTATGATGGGATTCAAGCTATCATTCAAGATACAGATGTGCAAGATTTCTTTGATTTACCTTCTCCTCCAATTCATGATGATGTTAAAGGAAAGGGTAAAGAAACTTCTTCAAAACCTATTATCCCACCTTATACGACCTTTACTCATGAACGTGATAAACAATCACCTCCTGTAGAAGCTTTAGATAATATGTACACTAATGGATATAATATGGTGACTAAACAAGGTTATAAAGGTTTAGGGCTAGGAGTTAATGGGCATGGTATTAGGTTTCTAGTTCATATACCCCCTAAACTGAATATGTATGGTGTTGGGTGTTCAAAATCTCAAATTAAGGAAGGTGATGCTAAACATCGTCCTCCTCTCCCCACACCTATCTTAGATAACCCTAATACTCGTCAAGAAGTGGCTAAGAGGGTATATGTTGAGCTAATGAATTCCAAGAAATAAATATTTAGACCTATGCTGAGCAATGCTTTACACAAATATAAATGTCCTTTTCATTATAGTAACAAACACTTACTTTCTAATTGTAAACATTTCAAGTTATATGTTAAAGAAAGAGCTCCTTTAGGAATTATATCTCACTCTTGTGCAGTTTTACAATTCCTTCATAATTTTGATATAGGGGATTCTCCTCCTTTAGATATAATGTAGATGTTCTTTCCCTCTTGTCTCAGGACTGGGGGGCAAGAGGTGTATCTTAATACAATATCCTAGGATCCATTAGGTCTTTTATTGGGGCTTAATTGGTATTCTTTCTCTCCTATTTTTCTATGGTTTTGCATTATGTCTTTAATCATCCATAGAATATTTCAAGATATATTTCCTAGGACATGTGTTTTGTGAAGGTATCCCTTGTCTCTATCTCTGGGGGGAAAGGTACCTCTTTCATTCTCTTTGTCTAGGGAGCTGCTTTCCTTTAGCTTGGTGGTATTTGTTTATATTGCAATATTATTTCAACATAATGATAGATGTTTTAACTATGGATAACCTACTTATATGAGAAGTTGTTGTCCTAAGTCATCACTTCTTCTCTATGTTGCAAATTATGCTCTTTATAAACTCTCACCCTTGCTTTGGTGTTAGAGTTGTTTCCCTCATTCCAAAGATTCCTCTTCCTCTTTTTAATAGGGGGCTTGATGATTGAGTCTTTGTTCCCTCCTTTTTGAAAGTTGATATTTTATCTAAAGCACTCCTCTTTGGTGATAGTCTTGTTGATAAGATCTCTTTCATTTGAGGATCCTTTTCCATGAGTGACATATCCTTTTCACAATTATCTATATTCTTGGATGTAGGGGTCAATATCCCTCGCTATGGATATGGTGTACATTGTTGTAAACATGATATCTCCTTGCATTGTGAAGTAGGTATCCTCTTTCATCTTTGTCCTACACTTGGGGGGCAAGGATGCCATCTCCTTCTTTTATGTCTTTCCAAGATTTCACCTCTTTCCTTGGGTAAGCAGTATTTATCTATTATGTGATATCCAATCATACATGAAAATTTTGGTTTACATTGAGGATCTTTGTCCTTGATCACAACCTATTTTGTTGTTTGACATTGGGTTTCCATGGTTGATATATCTCTCACCTTGGAAACTGAACAGTGTGCTATCCCTCATAAGGGTTACTTTCTTTTCACTTCTTGCATGATATCTTTTTACATTCGTCCCTTCCATGGCCTTATAGGAGCTGTGACCTTCTTGGCTTGGACTGGGTGTTGTTTGCGGATATTGTCTTGATGCTGATGAAGGCTTTATCCTTGTTCTTTTCTTTCCTTAACATGTCAAAATAGTATGTTTTTTCCATCTTAAGGAGGGGGGCATATATAGGGCCTCCCTTGTACTATAGTTTTTTAGTTTTATATGCTAAATCTTCTGAAGGTAACACAGATAAGTTGCTAAATCCTGAGGAGACATGCATTTTTCAAAATTTTCAATATGCTAAATCCTCTGAAGGTAACACACATAAGTTGCTAAATCCTGAAGGGACACACATTTCTAGTTTCAAATATGCTAAATCTTGGAAGGTAATGCACATAAGTTGCTAAATCCTGAAAAGACATGCATTTGTATGCTAAATCTTCCAAAGGTAATGCACATAAGTTGCTAAATCCTAAGGAGACACACATTTTAAAATTTTTTCAATATGCTAAATCCTCTAAAGGTAACACACATAAGTTGCTAAATCCTGAAGGGACACGCATTTCCAGTTTCAAATATGCTAAATCTTGGAAGGTAGTGCACATAAGTTGCTAAATCTTGAGGAGACACGCATTTCATATTCATAGTGATACAAGAAGGTGGATCTATGGGTATTCTAGAAGCCACCAGAAGATGCATTACAATTGCAAGCACAGTTTATGGGTGCACTTATTGGGTTCTCCCTCTAGGGTGATTCACGATAAGGTGGGCATCTTACTGGGTGAGGTAATCACTCTTTTCCCTTTCTCTCTTTTTTGCTTTCATGCTAGTAGGACATGATCATGAAGCTATGTTATTTATAGTGTTTCTCTTGTCTTTCTTATGTAATCATTTATGCTTTTATTATAGCTTTCCAAATATGATATTAGTATGAGAAATATTTCTTAGCAAGGTTTCTTATACTAATTGATTTGGGTTATTTAGTTCTAACCCTTGTTATTTTGACACCATCATGCATGTATGTCAAGTTAGAATCCTTAGTCTGGGGGCTCATGTCCTTAGCTAAGAGTTATTTTATCTCTTTGTGAATCCACTTGGACCTCCTCTTTTTTTTCCTTTACCAAGAGTTTGCATCGAGTCCATACTCTTGCTAAAGTGGGGGCTTAATGTATCATCTTAAAATGGAAGCACTTCCATGTTAAGAGAATTTATCCCTTTGAGTAAGTGGTTTGGGGTCATGTTGAGTGCCTTGATTGGGTCTTTGCATGTATTTGGCTTTCTCCCCGCTTTCCACTTCTTCCCGGCACTTGATTTCTTCATTCTAGGTGAAATTAGGGTTAGGATCCTAAGGATTCTCCTTAATTTCCCTCTTCCAGGGCTCTATTTTCTAGGTAGGATTTAGAAATAGGTCCTCCTAGCCTTCATCATAGTAATCATAGGATTTTATGTCTATCCCTGACATTCTGTCCTATTCTGATATCATTTCTAGGTTTCTGGGCATCCCTGGGACCTCCTGACCTGGTTTTGACTGAATCTGGGCCCAAGGTCAAATTTGAGGTTGATCCTGACTAGGTCAGGATTGAGCTCAAACCTGACTAGGTCAGGTCCAACCTTGATTTTTCCCCCCTCATTCAAATTTCTAGAATCTTGGATTTCTGGGCATCGGGCTTTCGGGATATTTATTTTCCCACCTCCGGGTTAGCCATTTTGGGTTTCGGGATGGTAAATCCTTTAATTGCATTTAATCTAGGTATATTTTCTAAAGGTTAGGACCTAATTGAGATTTAATTCTCCAAGGTGGCCCGTTTATAGGATTGTGCCCTAGTTCACTATAAAAGGAGGCCTTCCTCTCTCATTTTCACATCCATTATTCACATCTCTCCATCAAGTTTTCATGCTCAAGCACTCTCAAGCTCTCAAGGTGATCAAGAAAGCATCCATTCAAGCATTCAAGTCCTATTATCTATTCAAGTTCTCCATTTAAGATCAAGGATTTAAAGCATCCAAGCCATTGAAGGGATTTGGTTCAAGCATTCAAGATTCATCATTCAAACCCTAGATCTAGCCATCATGATGGTGCGATCTTCCTTCAAGATCCTTTGTTCATCTTCAAGATCCATTTCATTCTTCCTTCAAGGTGGATTCCAAGCATACAATCATAGAGGTTTGATTTACATTTATTTTTTTGTTCAAGCTTTCATATCAATATACTTGTTTACATTTAAAATACAATTACATATCTATTGAATTGCATAGCTTCATTGTTAGATCCTTTTCTACTACTTGTTAGCATTCCTATTTCAATTTTAATATTAAGGTTGATTCCAAACTGGGGTTTGACCAAGGCAAACCCCTTAAAAAAACAATAAAAACCCTAATTTTCTTGTAGGTACAGGTGCATAATTCTGAATCTGAGAGTGAATTTGGATACCCTTTTCGGCAAACTTCTGAGATCTATGAACATAAATCGAATCGGACTTCAAATAAAGAATGTAGTATTTGACCTTTTATGAGGGTCAAACCTGACCTGAGCTCAACTTGTAGAAAGATTTATGGGTTTTCTCTGTCTCAACATTTCCAGTCCAGAATAGGTTGCAGAATTGCCTGAAAGTATATAGAGACATCAGAATTTGACATTTTCCAAATTTGCCCTAATTTGAGGTTAGTATTTGTATTTCAATTATTCCATATTCCAAGCATAATTTCATTCATAGGGAAATATTATATTTACTCTCTCTCTCTCTCTCTCTCTCTCTCTCTCTTCCATATTCTTCATAAATTGATTTGATTGTGTATTAAACTCTTGGTTGATCAAATTGGATCTCTTTTTTAAGAATTTGGGTTTAAGAATAGATCTCATATTTCCCCCCTTTACATCTGAATAGAGGTGGATCCATTTTACTACTATTCAATACCAAAGGAGCTATATGATAAAGTATCTAATAGATGGACATATGCACTTCAAACCGAGAAGAGAATGAGAGAAAGGTCTCTAATTTTGGAAAAACCTAATTTTTTTGTCCTTGAGATTGATGCAGACTTGCAATAATATTCAGGTAAATTTTTGATGAAGGAAAGAAAATTTAACATTTAAAAGGTAACATAGAAGAAGTAGATGAGGAAAGTAGTATAATTTGGACAAAAACTCTAAGTGCATTAGGAAAAACTAAGACAACTGCACTTGTGGTTGACACCGAGCAACCTCTACCAAGTTCACAAACAGGTACACTAATAGATGTTGAGGATGAATCAATTCAAATCTTTGATATTGAGTAGCCCAAGGAGGAAAAATACATAGAATACTTCATAACTACTGCTAAGAATGTCATGGAAGGTATTCCAGAGATGTTGACAACATTAGGGGATGAAGAAATTTTGATTGAAGATATCACACATGGAGACGCCGATGACGAAGAAAAAGAAGATGAAGTAATAACTACTGCTATTGAGAACCTTGAAGAAAAATAATCAACTGAGGTAGCAAGAGAAATGGTACCAGGTAATTTTCCTATTCTAGTACAAGCTATAGATATAGCTACTGAGAAACAAACTGAGGAAGCTCCACTTGAGCAACAAAAAGACACAACTGAATACACTTGGGTGAGGAGATAGGTAAAGAGATCGAGCATACTAGTGAAGCTACAAAAGTTGAAGTACACATCGAGATCATTAATGCAACATAAAATGTTAAAGGAAGAAAAGAAGAAAATATGGTAGAAGATCCTACCACAGGCACAAGACCACAAGCCCCAACACCACAAATTGTTAAATCAACAATAGGGAAAAATAAGGAATAAGAGAAATCCATTGAGCACCCCAAGAAAACTCTGGAGTATAAGGCTCAAGTCTCAATTGCACAATCTCCTACATCCAGTATGCAAGACAAGAAGAAGAAGAGGAAATGTGGAAGTAAGGGTCTAGTCACACTTGATGAGGTAATTAAAATTCCTGCATGTGACCCAAGGAAACTTGACCCTGAAGCTCTTAGTAAATATGGAGAGCTATGCACCCAAAAAGCATCTCAGGAGAAGCTAAAGTAAGAACACAAGAATACCAAGGTGCTAGAGAATGTTAAGGAGATCTTAATGCAAGTTGGAATCAATGTCAATGTAGATGAAACAACCCCCATCATTGAACAACTTGCACTGCTCAGCAAAACAATCAATGGCCCCACTACTGATGCTGAGCAGATGATAGAAGAAAGAGAAGATAAGAAGATTTAGTACAAGCTTATTGAGAAAATCATCCAAGCAGTGGTAGTTAATAAGGTAAAAATTTCTGAGGTAGTAACTAAATTAGATAGTATTATTCAAAAGGTTATTACAATTTTGCAACAATTATGCACTATAGACTCTTTCACTACTGAGATTAGTGAAAAGTTAAATAATCTTGATGAAGATCTAAAGAATAGTGTAACTAGTCCAACAGCTGAGCCAAATGCATTTCATGGGAATTATGCAAAAGTTACACACATTCAATGGTTAAGACTAGAATTGAGGAAGGAAGAGGACAAAATTAGAGAATGGGTAACTAAGCTACCAACCAAGTTACTATCACACTTAAAGGTGATGCAGAAACATGTGAACAAGGAAACAGAATTAGTTGCCACCTCTGAGATATCAGTGACAAAAAATATTTTTGATATGTATGCACAAGCAGGTTTAGAGAAAATTTCTCTAGAAAATCTCAAAGAGGAATGGGCAAACCTCATGGACACCCTCAAGAAAACCCATCAAAATATATTTGACAAGTTGTAAGTACATTTTTTTTGGCATTAATTTCAAAAAGAGGGAAATATATATATATGTATGTGTGTGTGTGTGTGTGTGTGTGTCTATATATATATATATATATATTGTATGTACTATACACCAAGAGCATGTTCAAAGGGGGAGTTCACACAGTTCACATATTTTTGTTTTGTAATTTTTCAAGTCAAAATTTTTGTAGTCAACATACACATATATGTTTTTGATACTAATTCCAAAGGGGGATAATGTTACTCCTAAGTGCATTAAGAGTTGTCATAAGCATCATTTATTCATACAACCGGTAAACAAAGCAAGATAGTTTAGTCAGTTATAACTACAGAGTAGTCACCGAGCACATAGGTTACTGAGTATAGTAGTCACCGAGCACACATGATTATCAAGCACAAGTATTATACTGAAGCAGAGACACAAAATTTACCAAATAATCCAGAGTTAACATAAAAATTTGGAATGCCACATAGTTCAAGATGAACAACTTTTTACCGAGCTAGAAAATGGTTTACAAAGATTGAGGTGAATATTAAATAAATATGTAATCATTTGATGATTCCTATGTAAAGATAATCTAGGTTAATAATTTGAACCATTGATCTTAGGTTTTCTATATATTGTTACAACCCTAATTAGGTCAAATCATTTTGATATAAGTATTGTAAAGATGTCATTTTGACAAGTATCACATATGAAGTAGCCACCATTGGAAGACATATGAAGATCTGACAAGGTTATGTTGAAAGGATCTTGACAGAGTATTCAATTTATCAAAAATAGTTCAAAGGCTACCGAGAAGTACAAAAGGATACATTCATCACAATAAGGTGATTTCATTATTGTACTTAACAAATCTTTTATCAGAAAAGTAAGTTTCTTCAACCAGATCAAACTTCAGTGTTACTCTCTAGCAATTGTGACAGATACAGTCTCCTAACAAAGTAGACTTAAAAGTATTATGTAAAACCTCTTAACCGAGTGCAAACTTGAAGAGTGTTGCTAAAATCCTCTAACTAGGTAGATCTAGATAATCTTTTTGTTATTCCTAACTAGGTAAGATCACCAGAAGTGATCAATCTTTTTAGCCTTAACCAACAACTTTATTTACCACAGTAGTGAAGCTTTGTGGGTTCCATCCTCACCATTGTTTTTACCTTCTAACAAGGGTTTCTACGATACCAAAATACATGTGTTGTGTATGAAGTTTTATGTATGAATATTTGACTAGTTTGAAAGTATTTACATCTTAGTTATGTTATTGAATGTATGATGAATGCAAATTCTACAGTCGGTTAATGAATTATATTTCTACAAGGATTCAGTAGAATTTTTTTTAAGGTTACTGATTCACCCCTCCCCTCTTAGTAACTCACCTTTCCATAATCCCAACTTCCATGCACCATTACTTAAAAAGAAGGGGAAGCAACGCATTCAATAATAATTTTAAAGAATTTTTTTTTGAAACCATACTTTTTGAGAACTTTAATTAGAAACTTCCAATAAATCTATCATAAGAATTAGAAATATCAAACATTAATAACATTCCTATGCTACTCTGGCATTGCAAAAATGGACTCCTATTCTAGATCTCAATGACTCTTTCTTTGTCCAAGCTCTGGTGTGGGTCAGACTCCCAGAACTTCCTCTGGAATTCTAGTATGAAGATGTTTTCGATGGTATAGCGAAATCCTTCAGTACCCTGCTCTTGATAGACCCAGTGACAGTTGCTAGAAGTCGCCTAACCTATGCTAGGATTTGCATAGGGGTGGAAGAGGGTCAAGACATGCCAGAAATTATAGAGCTTCAATCTAAACTAGGAAAACATGTGCAAAAGATGGATTACGAAAGTGTCCCATTTGCCTGTTTCCTCTGCAAGAAAGCTGGACACATAGCTAAAGCGCATCTAGCGTTCCAAAACTCAGAGAAAGAAAGGAAAACAAAACTCGCTGAAAGAAAGAAAAAGTTAGGAAATAATACCAGATGTGATAATACAGGCCCATCTAGGGAGAACACTATACCACAAGTGGGTAAAAAGGATCAACCAGAGGTCTTACCTAAGATCCTCAAAACTAGGGATGATAAGGATAAATCAGCAAATGGGGAGTTGACAAGATAATAGGATAACATTAAAGAGATGAAAAATCAAGGCAAAATAGATCTCAGAGAGGATTTTCCCCCTTTAGAAGGCATAAGCCTGGAAGTCAACATTCAGCAAGATACCATGGAAGAAACCAAGGAAGATGGCATGACAGAAGGAGGCAACTCATGCCTTGGTTCTATCTCCGTATCCATTGTTCTAGATTCCCTAGAATTCCCATTGGAAGAATGCTTTTCCAGTCTGATAAGGGACAAGTCTAAAGGCACCCCATCTCAAGAATCCTACCCATGTCCTGAGACGCATAACTCAAATAAAGTCCTACAAATGGAAGAACTGCTAGTCACTATTTCCCCAAGGCATCTCACCAAGATGGAAGAGCTCTTTGTGAAATACAAAGATGTAAAGGAGGGCTGGTCCAAGGTCCAAAATAAGAAGAGATCCAATAGCAGAGACCCATCTCTAGTTTCCCCTATAGCAACCAGGAGCAGAAACAAAGCTGATGTCGAGCCTAAACTAAAAACCCCAAGCAGAAAGAGAGCAAGTCAGATCAGCCAAGAAGAAGCTAGTAAGAATATTGCGGATGGAACTCAGAAAACTATCTAGGTAGCTTGTACTCATAGTAAGAAATGAAAATCACTTCAAGGAACCCCAGTGGGCTCATCAGCTCACACAAGAAGGATGTTATAAGGAACATGATCTAGAATCATAGAACACATGTTTTTAAACTAGGAAACTTTGATTCAGAAGGATAAGTTAGAGGGAATCAATTTGTGGTTCTCTACTTATCTTAATGCTAAAGTCATCTACGAAGAAGGAAAGGCCATGGATGCGGCTCAGGAGAAAAGATAGAATAATGAAGGCCTTTTTTTTAGCTTGGTTGGTCCAAAGCCAATTTCAACAGAGCGGCCAAAGGGAACCCAGGCCAAGTGGGTAGTGGTGGAATTAGATTTGGTTTCAATCATCTCTGGTTGGAAGCTGACTCTTTGAACATCACCAAAAGCACCAACACATTCAATGTTTCATGGGCCATTCAAAACAATCTTGATATGGTCCACATTATCCACATGCCTAGGGATGCCACTTGGGTTGTTGATTGGATCACCAACTAGGCTGTCATCAAGGAAGCTAACATGAGTTGGCACCATGCTGAAGATTTCTCAGGTGATGTGATGGATTCTCTCGATGAGGAAAGACTCCAAAGTACTGTAAAAATAATAAAAGATAATCATGAAATAAAATGGGTTTTTTGGAGTAGTTATAACATTAATGACAAGCACTGGAAGGATAGTAAGGTTAATTACTACATGTCCCCTCTGCATGCTTTCTGGGTTTTCTTTCCCAATGACTGTAATTACCTTCAAAGGCAAAAATCTAGAAAGCTAAGAACTAAGGCCACAAGAAAGATGGAAAACATTAAGGTTCCACATTACGAGAGAGAAACTAGTGCCCAGACTATAGCCATGGTTGGGGAAAGACATAGAAGGGAGCTGGAGAATGATAGCAAGAAGTGGAAGAATCACACTAAATTTTGGAGTTCCCTTCAGAAAGGGGAAGTTATCACCTTCATAGAAAGAATCCATGGTAGTAGGAAGGAGATCACCAAAATTTTTGTCAAAAACTAGAATGAAGGAATGGTGGAGATAGAGGGTAAGTCCTTTACTATCACGGAGGAGGTGATTTCCTTGGTCACAAGCATCCCCATTGTCGGGAAATTTTTTTACAGGGATCGTAATATTTCCAACAATGCTGTCAATGATTTTGTGAGAGACGACAAGGAGAAGAAGGCTATTGTCAAGTCGGGTAATTACTGTGTGCTATAATTGTGTCACACTTCTATGAATCATTACATTCAAGAACACTCAAGAATGAGGTCTCAAAAATCGATCCATAGCTCCCTAGGCATGGAGTGCAAGGGTTTTAAGAATACTCTCAGCTAGAGCTATTTAGCCTATAACCTTGCTAGTAAACCATGCAATGGGAGATTCAATGAAGACAAGGGAAAGAATGCCAATATCCTCAAGAATCAAGAATGGAAATGCAATGCAATGCTAACTAGAAATGAAAATGCAAGCTAAGCTATGAAAGGAAATATGCAAATGTTACAACCCAAGCTAATTAATCTATGTGAGCTAATCTAGAGCATAGAAATGAAGCTAATCTAAGAAAGCATAAATATGAAGCTAAGCTAAGAATGCAAGAATGAGATGTAGAATGCAAGAATGATCCAAATCTTCAAAAGCTCCAAGATGACCTAGAAAACCTGCAGCATAACATTAGCATAAAAAGTTGGGGATCTAGAATGAAGAAGAGAGCTCTTCTTTTATAGGAAATGAGGAGAAATGGACCATGGAGATTAAGAGGCAAAATATTTAATCAACGATGGAGCTTAAAAGAGGAGCAATCCATGTGCACAAGTATCCTCCAATGAGAAAATAAGAGTTGACTTTTGTGTCCATATGAGACAAAAAGTGCTTTTCCCCTTTTTATAAAATAAGAATAAATACTTTATTTGTGCAACTTAGGATAAGAGGAAAAGTGGGTGCTTTTTATTTATTAAAAGGGGAGGGAATTCCTTTTAAATAAATAAAAACTTAGGATAAGATGGTTAGCCCATAGAAAATAATCGAATCAATGATAGAGCTAGGATTTGATCAAGAGCAAGCAATTGATGATTTAGCAAAAGGGGCTAATAGTCTAGGTGACCATTTTTGGGTGTATACATTTGCCCCTCTTTGACTAATGTGTGATCAATTTGGAAACACATGTAGTCAAAGAATGAAGTTGAAATGTGAGATCGATTTGGGATCACAAAGCAACTCAGATCAGCCAAGAAAGCAAGAGATAGCCAAGAAGGCAAGCAATAGTATTCTGACTTCAAAGAATGAAGTGCAGAAAAATAGCAAATCCTGCATGGTCAGCCTGGTAGCAACAGTACTGAACACTTAGGAAAGAGATAGCCAATAAGATATGATGTGTCTGCCCCCTCGGGATCGAAAGTGAAATCCAAGTAGAGGGAAAGCAGAAGCAAGAACAACATGATCAAATCACTAGAAATTAGAATCGAAGAAAGAGAACAGAATAACCATCAAGCAATGAAGATATGCCCCACACATGGGACACGGGGCACGAACCAAGCGGTCCCTCAACTCGAAAACACCACGGAGGGGAAGAATTGGAACTTGGGATTGAAAGTGAATGAAAGACTGGAAGTTTGAAAGAGATGGGGATGAAGAGGTGAAGAATGCCCTAGCGAAGATGGAAGGATCAGGCCTCAAAAGGTTAGCTAACTGCATGGAAGAAGGAAAAAGATGACTTGGATGATCAAGGTGAACTTGGATTTCAGTTTCGATCCTGAAATGAAAGGAAAATGATGTGATATGAAAGACAAGAAGTGAAAGACATGATTAGGAAGAAGCGAAAGGTGAGCGCAGTTGATTAACAAGTCCATGAAAGATAAAGGAGAGCTCTCTCCATATGCAAGATGCAAAACTAACTAACATGAACTTAAGAATGCAAGTGACATGAAAAGTGGTTTACTTGCAAGGTTACAAAGCCAATAGACATCTAATATTCATCATTGAGCATTATTGGTAGTGTCGCAAGATCATACAATACACACTAGCATAACTATGTGGATCTGAATATGATCTATATTAGATAGAAATGTGGAAATCTCACCTAGGCATCAAAGACATGTAGGTCAAGATGACTAGTGCAGTGAGATTACCTAAGTTTGATAAAGCAAGATTATGCTTGCATCGAGACATAAGAAAGTCAAGATGACTATAAGCATGCACTTGCGAAACAGTCAAGGATAATACCTTGTCAATCCATAGTGTCAAGTAAGACCAGCATAAATGCTCATGACAGTTATGATCAACAAAATATACCCACAAGCAGAAAAAGCAATAAAACATGTTCTCATTCCCTCAGTCTTCTAGCTATGCATCATCGAAAACAATCATAGGGGGAGAACACTCAGCAAAGAAATCATCATAGACAGCACACAAAGAAATAAAGTCAAACAAATCTCAGCAAGTCAAGTGTGTGTGTGTAGGTCATAGAGTCAAACTTTGAGTATCGCATTTGCCAATGAGAAATATTGCATCATCTAGACTGCAGGAAGGATATTTGATAAGTGTTGAGAAACACTCAATGCTAGGGTAGTGTTGAAAAACACAATTGGGGTGGTGTTGAAAAACACCATTTGCGAGGTGCCTAAGAAACCCAGACGCACAAAGAGACCCAAGATAAGCTGAAAATAATGTATGCCCCCTAGACTAAGACAAGAGTCAATTCCAGGCTAGGAGAGGCAAAGCGAGAAGTGGAGTGAATGAGCGCCACACAAGACTGATAGACATAGGTGCAGAGGGTCTCAAGCAGTGCCTATTTCTAGGTTTTCACCACTTGATAGATTTATTGCAATTTCTTCAGGACTTTTTATAATTTTTTTGTATTTTTGCTACCAAGGTGCCTGTTTCCAGGTTTTCACCAAGGCACTTTTTCAATTTTTTTCAATTTTTTGAATTTTTTTGATTTTTTTGGTGAGACATCAAAGCACCTATTGCTAGGTTTTCACTAGGATGCTCATTTTTTTTAGTACTTTTTATGCTTTTTAGGATTTTTTTCAGCATCATATATGAATTTTTTTGGTATTTTTTCAGGATCATAAAATATGTACAAAGAATGCCCCAGACATAAATGGGCATCAAGAATCTGCTTCCTCTGATGTAGAGAACTGATAGGCCCCAGGCCCAAATGTTGCAACTATGACAATAGGAGGTCTCAACCAGTTCGACCAATAATAACCAACCCTAAGCAATGTCTGAGCTAGCGGAGGATCGTTAGAACGTGATCCACATATGTCATCGTGGATTTCAGCTAGCACTTTTTCTGACTCCTCTATTTCTAGACACTTAAGGAGAGTTCCATCTAGACCCTTCCTATACAAGTCACCAGAGAAAAAGGCAAAGTGTAAGGGATGGCAGAAGGAATGGCGTGGTGGATTTGCAAGAGGAATATGAGGTGGAAGATATGAAAAGATGGTAGGATTGTAAGATTTGTGAGTAGGATAGCGTAATTCATCCACTAGGAACTTGAAGTGAAATTTATGCTTTTTCATTTGTAAGATGGATATTGAAGTAATCAAGGCATTAGCAACTTTGTTCTCAGCTCTAGAAATGGGCTGAAGTGTAACAGATATGAGATCATGCTTGAAGTAGTGCACCATTTTTTTGTAGAGAATCAACTTGTCATCTTTTATTTGAGAACCATTATTTTTGAGTAGATTTTTATTTTTACTTTTCTTAGGTTCAGATACTGCCACAATGTGGTTTTCACCATTTGACCATTGCTCTTTTCTTTTGACTTGATGACTGTGATGTTTGATTGTTGATTCAATATTTTTTGTTGCTAGTTCTTTGGTGGAAGAAGTAACAGGTGTTGATGTGAGATGAAATGAAGTGACTGGTTCAATAGTATTTATGTGAAGGCTGTCATCTCTGGTGACATGAGAGGTTGAGCCTATAGGGTAAGCTCCAAAAGTATCTAAATCTAGACTTGTCATAGAAGAACCAGTGTGGTCCACTAAGGCAATACGAGGAACCAACTCATCAGACCCCACAAAAGACCCATCAACCACGTCGGGATGGTTACTACAAGAATGAACCATATCATCAGTAGATATACATTTTTCTCCCCAAAGAAGTGAAGTAGAAGGAAGATCATCTCCCATTTGAGCCAAAGTGTGTAGCGGTGACTCATCTGTATCTGTGTCTAAATTACTGAGCATGGGAGTATTTCTAGAATCCTCTCTATAGATCCACTCTTGAATAGCTTGTTCTTCTCTTTCTGCTTCTAAAGGAACGGATGAAGGAACAAAAGTATCAAAGATCACCATAGTCGAAGTGGAAGGCTTCATCTGATCAGAAGGTCTCCCATATGACCTAGGAGAAATAGGTATAGAAGCAAAGGAACCCAACGTATATTCACCCATACCAAGGCTCATCATCTTAAATGATTTCTCAGCAGCAACTAGAGACGTACTAGGATCATCAGTAGGTTCATTGTGAGGAACAAATTTTTCAGTAGCATCAAGAGCATTGATAGCAATAGTATGGTCTCCAGGAATCACAACCTCAGTGCCATTGTATGGAAATTTGATGCACTGATGATAAGTGGAAGGAACAGCCTGCATGTCATGGATCCAAGGATGACCCAAAAGAATGTTATATGCGAGTGGGATGTCCAATACTTGGAAGCTAATATCTTTCATGATAGGGCCCACTCGGACAGACAGCGTGACAAGACCTTTGGAAGATCTTTCCACTTCATCATAAGCTTTTATAGTAATCTTCTTCTTGGAATCCACAACCAATTTTGACAAACCCAATTGTTGTATGACATTGAAAGAAACAATATTTAACCCTGCACCATTGTCTATCAGGACTCGGCAGACTCGGGTATTGTAGACTAGAACTTCAATGTGTAAAGCTAGATTATGTGGGTGAGCAATAGATATGTCATCTTCTACAGAAAAGGAGAGAGATAGCGGAGATGAAATGTGGTTGACCATAGCCTAAAATTGATCTGGATCAATGTCATTGGGAACACATGTTGTACGTAGAGCCTCATCAAGAATCTCTCTATGCGAAGAGGATAACCGAAGCAACTCAAGGATAGATATCTGTGCTGGTGTCTTTTGCAAATGTTGGACAAGATCATAGCTAGGGGTGGCTGAAGGAGCCAATTATTTGGAAGGAAAAGCTTGCTTGGGATCTTGCATAGTTTTAAGGACAATCTTGGCTTGCCCCCTAGTAACAGCATTCAATATCTCACTTCGAGAAGATGAACTATCACGTGTTTGCAAGACCAACTTTGGCTTACCATAATTGGCTTTATTATCATCTTGAGACCTCATCATTAGAACACTCTCAATAGGCTCTACCATGTTAATCACAAGCGTATTAGAAGGATACGTGTAATTGATCTTTGCATCATGATTCTTCTTATGTGTTTGAGAGGTTTCCCCCTTATCATGCTTAGGTAGAGGATCTTTGAAAGCTGTGTGATCAGAATTTTTAGTTAAGCCATCAGTGGAGATTGTGTTGTTATCAATGAGGTCTTGAATATTATCCTTAAGCCTAAAACAATTATCTGTCAGATGTCCCTTATTTCTGTGATAATGGCAGTAATGATCCTCTCTCCACCAATCCGGCTTATTTATTGGATCCCAGTTACCAGGTTTATCAGGAAGTGTAAGATATCCATTGTCAACCAAAGTCTTAAGGATCACATCGTATGGTTCTGCCAACTTGGTATAGACTCACTTTCGAAATGACTTCTTAGGCTTATCTGCATATTGAGGTTTAGGAGCACTGTGAGAGTTGGTAGCTTCTTGTTGTTTTGCTGCATAGATAGCATTGGAAAGATTGAAAGCAGGCTCTTTAACTTTAGGAACGTCAACAACCCCATCATTAATAACATACTTGTTCTTATTCCAAGGTTTGTTCTTGTCTTTACCATTGCCTTTAGCATCTTTATTAATAACAATATGCCCTTTTCTTATAGCTACATCCTCAATCCGATATGCACTTTCAACCATGTCATGGAAGGAGGAGAATAGTTGCTTCCTTAGATCATAAAATAGCTCAGGCACAAGTGTGTTGATGAAAATGTCAATCTTTTCTCTTTCAGGTAGCGGATGAGGATATCTAGAATACAATGACCTCCAACATTGTAAGTAAGTTGCAAATGAATCACCTTGATGTTGTCTTAGATTACCAAGATCTATCACAGTGACAGGTTGTTGGATGTTGTAAGAGTATTGCTAGGTAAATCGCTGAGCTAACTCATCAAAAGTCTTAAGCGGTGGTGTCAATTTTGCAAACCATTCCAAAGCTTGGCCTCTTAAGCTTCAAGGGAATAAGCGTAGGAGATATGTGTCTTCATGAAGAAAGTCCATACTAAGAGCATAAAAATGACGCACATGGTCATGAGGGTCACCATTTCCATCATACTTGTCATATTTAGGAACCTCAATATCCTTAGGAAACAGGACCATGTATAGATCTTTATCAAAAGGAAGAGCACAAATTGATTCTACAAAAGAGACCTTTGGAGGCTCTCTTTCTAATGCCATTTGGGTAAGGCGTTGATTTGTCCGACGTAATTCTTCTTGAAGGACTTCCAATTCAGTTGGTACTCTTTGTTGGACAATTTGTCTGACATCATAGCCGGGAGGAAGCTTGTATCCTCTAGAAGTCATATATTGAAAATATTGATCACCATTACGCTCTAAAAGCTTATGCATCATTCGTTGGAAATCCACATCTTGTTCACATCTCATAAGATCCTCACTAGAAATCTCATCATTAGCCTCTGCCTCATGTTGAGAGGGAGGAGGTCTAGGTGGTGAAGAAGGCATAGCAAAAGTTGGCCTTGGAGGAGATCTTGGTGGCGTGTTGTTGTCATTGTTGCCATTGTTAAAAAGAGGTCTATGCTCATGATTGCTAGTCTTAGGTTGCTCATGAAATGTCCCTCTATAAGCCATGCGCCTAGTAGCATCCATCCTTTGTTGATTGTGTTCTTTGTCTAAGTGCGCTTGATTATCCTTACGCTCAAAGTGTTCTTGCAAGAGTTGAAACTTTTCTTGTTCAGTCAAAGTGAGTGAGACACTGTCTGTGTTTTTGGGGGTCTTGAATGCGGAAAAGAGGAAACCTCCTTTATACCACGGTGTAGCCTTAGAATTCTTAGATTGGTCAGAACTAGAACTGTTGTTGCTAATGGGTGCTTTTGAACGTCTAGTTGGAGAAGGTAACTGTGTATAATTGAACGGAGGATGACTCTCCTACTCAAATTGAGACCGAGTTGTAACCGACATGAAAAGAGATGTTGGTTGACTAATAGAATGAGACAAAGTTTCTTAGATTTGAGATAAGAAAAGATAATAAAGATCACTTGTCAAAGTAGAACAATAGAGAGATGGCTCGTCAAAAGTGCTCAAACACTTACAAAAATCAATTGACTAAAGCTGAGCAATGAGCAAGAAGCTCAATAAGCAAGTAGCTAGAGAGGTAACCGTGATGCGACAAGTGATCAAGAGTAGCATTCGTTAAACTCAAACCCAATAGTTTTAGCTCATTTGTTTCAGTCTAGAACAAATCTAAGCATGTAGGTAACAAACCAGTTTCAGGTAAGAACAGAAAAAGACACTCTACGATAGGTTAAAGTGCAATTTTAGCCACTCCGAATTGCAGTAATGATAGGACAGCAAAAAGATTCTGGGTGATACTTTCCAGGCAGACAGGGCGATACTTCTCAGTTTGGGCAATACTTCACCCCAAGCCAGGTGATAGACTATAGTATGGTTGGGCTATAGACTCCAGGCTAGTCAGGCGATAGTCCAACAGGAGCAAACTATCGCACGATATATCTCAGCAAAGCGTGCGATAAAATAGCAGGGCGCGAAGTATCGCGCGATATTTCGCAGTAAGGCGTGCAATACTAATGTAGAATTGGGCAATTTTTTGACCAGTGAACATAAAAATCTTAGTTTTAAAGTGTTTTGATCAATTTCAAAGATTGGATAGTGCAATTTCTCAGTTTGACAAGTAGTAGCAGCAGATAAAAGACAGGTTTGCAAACAGTGTAGGATCAAACATGTCATAGAACACTTGAAACAAGGGCAAAAGCAAACTTGCCAAGACAAGCACTTGTGATATCAAAATAGAAAACCTTATGAACGCTACCGTGTGTTTGAATGTTGAAAACATTTATACGGGCATAGCACAATCAAAGACAATTCAAACAATTACTACCTAGAAGGACAAGGCTCATTACTTAGCAACGTGGCCCACAACTTGATGCTCCCTTGCCTCACACCAAGTGGTTACCCACAAGAGATATTGGCATTGTCATGGAAGTGTTAGAAACACAACCAAAGGAACACATATGGTGAGTGTCTTGGGGTGATCCGGGTAAGTCCACTTGGATCAATCCTTGCACCAAGAAGCTAAGCGGCTAAAATAAGGTGGCCTTTATCTAATGGTTCATAGTAAGGATTTCCATTCATAACACCCCTCTTGCTCCTCATAAAGGACTAGGACCTCGTGGCCTCAAGAGTACCTTAAGCATTCTTTCTCAATGCTTTCCCCATGGTCGCAATCCCATGACCTACTAACATCAAGCGAAGACAAGTGTTATGTCTACCAAGGTTTTGTGTCCTTGATAGCCTTGAGATTATAGTGAGTTGGAATCACTCACCACCAAGGAAAATGATGACAAGGTTGTCCCCACTTGGGTCATTCCTCTTGATTGCTCAAGAGCAGGCCCACTAAAGGATCCTATACTAAACAAAGAATGGATGATTTTTGAGGTTCAAGGTTTTTGATTCACCACAAGGGTGAAGAGCATACTCCCCTATCTCAAAACTTCTCCCAAACACACCAAGCAAGATCCAATTACCCGTTTGCTTCCAAAACCTCAAGATGGGTCAAGATTTTCTGATTCACCTAAAGGTGAAGAGCATACTTCTCCTACCACCCCAAGATTCCTTTCACAAAGTATTAAGTGCCTATGAAATGAAACAACTAGTATATGCCGCACTTAATAAAGAAAGCAATTAAACAAGCACTTGATTTATTTTTTATGCTTAGGGAAGCCCTGCAAAAACATTAGTATCCCTCTTTGACATGCATTCTTTTGGCAAATTTCAAGCAATGAGAGCACCTACAAGCACAACTTGTTAGCTCCACAATGGTTAGCACATCAAAAATCAGATAATTTGCATGTAAAATAGCTAATCAAATGGAAAAATCTGAAAATGAAACCATCATGGCTGGATTAGGCTCGGAAAGACCTTTGCAATGATATATCACACTTAAACTTTTGATACCATTTGCAAAATTTCAAAAAAAATAGGCACCTGTTTTCCAGAGTGCACGGATTTGAAAACATTGGAAATTTTTAGAAAATTTCAAAAAGTTAGCTGAGAACCTGAAACTTGCAAGATAGATAAAATAGCTCAAAAATAGCTCACTACCAAGTACAGACACCAGTATCGTGTGATACTTCACACTATACTGGGGCGATACTTATCTGCCTGCGTGATATTTCGCCCGACACCAGGCAATACTTCACCTGAGACCAGGCAATATACTCTACTATAGCCAGGCGATACTTCTGACAGGTGAAGTATCGCACACGCATATAGAGGTATATCGCACGATACTTTTGGAAAGTATCACACGACAGTCTGAGACAAAAAAATAGAGACTAAAAATTAAGCTAAAAACTTGCCGAAAAATTGACGAAAATTGACGAAAATGTAGAATTTAAAGGATAAAGTCTATCTACTCTGCCCCACGGTGGGCACCAAAAATGTGTGCTATAATTGTGTCACACTTCTATGAATCATTACATTCAAGAACACTCAAGAATGAAGTCTCAAAAATTGATCCATAGCTCCCTAGGCATGGAGTGCAAGGGTTTTAAGAATGCTCTCAGCTAGAGCTATTTAGCCTTTAACCTTGCTAGTAAACCATGCAATGGGAGATTCAATGAAGACAAGGGCAAGAATGCCAATATCCTCAAGAATCAAGAATGAAAATGCAATGCAATGCTAACTAGAAATGAAAATGCAAGCTAAGCTATGAAAGGAAATATGCAAGTGTTACAACCCAAGCTAATTAATCTATGTGAGGTAATCTAGAGCATAGAAATGAAGCTAATCTAAGAAAGCATAAATATGAAGCTAAGCTAAGAATGAAAGAATGAGATGTAGAATGCAAGAATGCTCCAAATCTTCAAAAGCTCCAAGATGACCTAGAAAACCTGCAGCATAACAATAGCATAAAAAGTTGGGGATCTAGAATGAAGAAGAGAGCTCTTCTTTTATAGGAAATGAGGAGAAATGGACCATGGAGATTAAGAGGCAAAATATTTAATCAACGATGGAGCTTAAAAGAGGAGCAATCCATGTGCACAAGTATCCTCCAATGAGAAAATAAGAGTTGACTTTTGTGTCCATATGAGACAAAAAGTGCTTTTCCCCTTTTTATAAAATAAGAATAAATGCTTTATTTGTGCAACTTAGGATAAGAGGAAAAGTGGGTGCTTTTTATTTATTAAAAGGGGAGGGAATTCCTTTTAAATAAATAAAAACTTAGGATAAGATGGTTAGCCCATAGAAAATAATCGAATAAATGATAGAGCTAGGATTTGATCAAGAGCAAGCAATTGATGATTTAGCAAAAGGGGCTAATAGTCTAGGTGACCATTTTTGGGTGTATACACTTACTACCATCCTGCGGCAATGAAAATGTTGTGGCAGTTTGTTCTCAAGGCCCTCATATCATACGTCACTTTGGATACTAGGTTTGATAGAATTTGCACCTACCTGTCTTGTTGAATCACTTTCAACATGGAAAAAAGATTTCCATTCCATTTTATCTCTATTCCTCTGTAAATGAGAATGTTAATGGCTTTAGAGAGAAGAATATAGCTAACCCTACCCTGCATGAAGGTTTGTTACTATTGATTTATGATTTCTTTAAAGCCCAAATTATGGGTAAGGAAATTGTGGATAATAAAGCTAATAGTGAAGATTCTGGGTCGGACTACATCCCATCGGGAAATAGTGAGGGTACTCATTCTAAGGATAGTGAGGAAGAAGAGTAGAAAAATTTGAAAAAGGGGTCCTCATCCAAGAAGAGACCCTTGAGCTCAGTCAAAATAAAAAATTCTCCAAAAAAGTAGGACAGAAAGGAGATAAACTTGGATGAGGAGTATAATGATAATGAGGAAGACATGAATACAAATGATGAGGAGGGAAACCCAAACAAGGAAGCCACAAAAATGCCAGAATAGGTCAAAGGGGAAAACCTCAACACTACGAGGGATTTCTCGGGTTGCCTCTCTGTTGATCTCATGATCAGTGATGATAACTCCCCACCTCTTTAGCCCCAGTCTGGAACCAACAAAGAGGCTCAAGACCCCATTTCTGAGGACCCCAAAGAAGAACAGGGTAATCCCTCTACCTAGTCTCCCATTTTGCTTTAGACCTCGGAAGATAAGTCCAGAGGGGAATATCAAAGTCAAGACTCTGGAAAAGGGAAAAAGGTTTGGAGGAGCTTCAATATTAATACTGTGCACATGGGGATCATAAGGGAGGCTGTTTACCCTAAAATTATGGAGGATACCGAAGGAAAAATCCATAAGGAGGAGCTGATTGACCCTGCTCTGGTGGTTCTCAATGATAAGGCCAGGGAAATAGAGATGGATTTCCTCAAAAATACTAAGAATAGTATGCTGGATCAGTATAGATCCTTCAAATGGTTTTTCCATGAAATTGAAGACATCAAAGAAAAAATTTAGAGTACTGATGACAAGGATCACAAAACCACCGAGCAAAAGCAAAGCCTGGAGGCTAGGGAACTGAGCACTTGGAATCTAAAATGATCAGTCTAGAGGACACCCTAAAGGGTATTGTCGAGCAAAACTATAACATTCTTAAAGTGTCTAATGACCACATTAAGCTATGTTAGCACTCTGAAAAAATTTCATGGCTATAGCATCTTTCCCCTGGTCTCTATATCATTTTTCATGTCTCTGGCTAAAGCCCTAAGCAAAATATTCAAAAAACTAGCCGTTACATTTAAAACCTTTTGTTATGCCCTGGCCTTGTTCTAATTTGATGTTACTTTATTCAGGCCACTTAAAGGTCCTTTAACACATGTGTTAAATTCGATGACCTCTTTGTCCCGTGATCATGTGAACCTTTTTCATGTCTTGCGATCATGCAACTAAAGTTTTATTTCGGCCCCCCTTGATTTATTTTCCTAAGTCTCCAACCCTCGGTGACCTTTAATATTTCCTAAGGTCCTCAGCACCTAATTTTTCCTAAAAGCCTAAGTCCTGCGCTTTAATTTTTCTTATGTTCTGGCTTAATATTTTCCTAGGCCCGGTCTTTTGACAACATCTCAATCTAATGGTTAGCGTAAGTTCTCATCGACTATGTCAGAGGCTTGAGATCTTATGCCAATAATTGATCTTTCCTCATGATGCAGCGTTTCAAAGAAGTGGGACCTTCCAAAAGGTGTGCACGATTGGTAGTCTCTCATTGGTCCACCTATTTATGATTTGGTAGTTGTCAGTGGGTCTTGGGTTGCCGGCATGTCAAAGGGTCCTGATATCTGCAGAGGATCGACGGTGGGCGTATCTTTGCAAGGGGTGTGTCAGATGTTTGAGATTATGAGACAACCATTGATTCTTTTGTGTGACGTAACCTCTTCTTTTGGCAGGTCCACTGCTATGTATTCTTAGTTGGAAAACTATGATTGGTCCACGTTGTGTGAGTTGGACGTGTTGTCAGGTGGGCCTGGTATCTCAATTAGAGGATTCCTAATCGACGGTTGGCGTGTAAGCGCATAGAATATTTTGAGCCTTTCAAATCTTGCACCAGCCATTCGATCTTCTAGGTGGCTTAATGTTCTTAGTGGGGCCATTTGCCAGGTGGTGCAGGATTGTTCAAATTTTATTGGTCGACGTGGATGATGTGGCAAGGTGGGGTCATTTTCAGAGAGATCAGTGACGAGGACATGATCTACGGTCGGTGTAATCAGAGCTATGAGATCTTACACCTACCGTCTGATTATAAGGATTATAGAAAGTGGGTCCTGTGTCAGTGGTGACCGAGCAGCAACAAAAAATGATGTAGTGACAAATGGCATAAAGCAAGCCTAGGTGGCATCTAAGGTCTTAGAAGTTCAGACAAAAGTGCTTAGCAGTTTCGATAGATTTCAAAGGGTTCGCTCATTCGCAAATTAAGATGGCAGTTCTCTAAATGTTTTAGCGATTCAGCGAACAAGCGTTCACATAATCGCTAAACTTTTTGGCGGTATTATAAAGTGTTTCATGAACTGGCAGAAACCTTTGTCGCCAGTTCGCTAAATTTGACTAGGGCCCTTTTAAGAGATAAGTCATAAAGACCATGAAAAAGAGAGATCTAATGGTCAGGACTTAAAGTTGGTTGAGATTCAAATGAGGACCACTGATTTGCTGTTGGTGCCTTGGAACTGACCGTTGGAGTTTAATTTCAAATTTTTGAGGGTTTCTTAGCGATAGAGAGGACTGGAATTTATGGTTTTAGCGGCCAAATTTGATTGGTTTGATGGCGTCGATGGGTACAGTGTGGTCCAAGTTGCCATGATCGATTACTATAGGGTGTTTTGTTGTACTATGAGGGATGGTTTTATGTTGTAGGTGGCCGAACAGACTAGTTTTTATGGAAAATTTCTTGGTTCTCTGTCCTGATCTCACAGATTTTCATGATTATGGATCTTTTTGGATCTGTTTCTCTGAGATTGCTTGGTTTCCTGCCCCTGTAGTAAATTTTGTTGTAATTAGGGTTGGTGTAGTTGTTGAAACCCTAACCCTAGCTGTCCAAAGCTTGTTGCATCCTAGCCTATTTAGGATTCTAAGGCAGCTAGTGGTATAAATGGTGAAATGTTTTATTTTGTAAGGGTTCCTTCTTCTGCAAATTTTTGAGAAGTGGTTCCATGAAGGGTCCTTTTCCTGTAGATTTTCTCTACTTCTCTGCATATAGAGTGTTCTTTTCTCCTTTGTTGGCTCAGAGAATATGATATGTATTGTAATTGATTTGTCTTATGTATGAGGGTTCGGTATATTCTTACTATTATCAGATTGTCTCCATTTGAATTTTAGACTTATTGATTGAAGCATCAAGGGTGTTTCCATCTTTCTATTTGCACTTCCTTTTTGTTTGCAATAGAGTTGTTTTCGTAGAAGCAACTAGGTTTGGGATTGGTTTTCAAGTGTGTATGAACTGGGGTATCAACGATATCTTATGTTTGTCTTCTAGTGGATGCTAGTTAATGTATTACTTGTTTATAGGTCTCTTCTAAGGGGAGAGTTAATATGCTTTGAATAGGTGATAGCACATTTGGGTACACAGGTGGATTGTTGAAGTATGACCTGATTAATGGTGTATATTTGGTGTAAGGCATCAACATATTTGAATGTATTTCTTTCTTATTTCATAGCTCTTTATTACAATAGGGTATTTGACTCTGTGGCCCATTGGACAAGGCACTAGTCTATGAGAGACTTAGTGTATCTTAGGGGTCTCTTCAACCCAACATTAAAATCATTCAAATCAAATACCTTTCCCTTTCATGTTGGTAGTAGTAGTAGGAAGTCCTTTCTAGTCTTCAGACTCATTCTATGCAAGTAGGGCTATTGCATGTGAATTGACTTCATTGGGGTACAAGTTACCTGAAGGGGTTTGAAGACTATTCCACAATAATCCATTTGCAGGCCTATTATTTATCATGAGGTGTCTTGAGTGTGTAGATCAGGCAATACTCGCCTGAGTGATGTGGAGCTCAAAGAAGAAGGAGGATTCCTTTCAATCCTCATCAATTGGACTTTTTTCTTGTCAAACTTGAGTGCCTACCCTGAGAATCAAGCCCATCTATTGATTCAAGTTTGGTCCTGCAAGGAAAAGATCCAACAAATTGGCGACATCTGTTAGAATCTCTGGTTGTGGTTATATTGTAAAGTCAAAATCCTATTGACCAGATTGATTTACCCATCCAAGTCACCAAAAAATTGGCGACTCTACTGGGGATTGAACCATTGGAAAGAGTCAGATATACAAACAAAGCATTTGCTAAAATTTTCTCACTAAGTTGTGAGTGGCGGCTCTGAAGTCTTTGTTTGATCAATGCAGTTCTTGATAAACAGTATGCAAATCTTGGTGTAGTTTTGGTTGATTGGAAGAGGTACAAAGAAAAGTAAAATTTTCCTCTTCAAGGAGGTGGTGACTCTACACAACAAAGAATCTAATGAAGTAGCAAGCTAAGCTCTAGATCTGCCCTGCCTTCCAGTCAACAAAGTATTGTGCTACAAAACTCTCAGGTATTTTTCTAAATAAAAAAAAAAGATCTGAAATGTCTCCTTATTAAGTGATCAAGCACTAAGAAAAGCAACAAGGTGTGAGTAGAGGTTTGCATACTTCAAAGTTTCAGTTGTATTTTTGCAAAATTTTATGGAAGTGCATTAAGTTATGATGAATATGCATGATGAGGAGATTGCATTATTAGACCAAGGCATCCAGAGGGATTGCATAAGATTGGTGAGATTAAAAGTGGGAAGTAGGAGGGAACTATCAATATCTTTGTTCTATGAAAATTTTTGTGAAGCATATGATCAGCTTCCTGAGGGTATTGAGTTTCCAGAAGTTGTGTTCATTGGCTTGTTTTTAGAGCTCTATTTTCCTGAATCAATCCATTGGCCAGCCTCCTTGTATAAAGAATGTTATGTGCGTCTTAGGGAGTGGATACTTAATGATGCTGATCTTGACCTTGATGATACATTTGGGGTTGTGTCTAGTAGTAGTGTTATTAAGAATGATGGAACCTATGAAGGAGATGTGTCAAGTGCTAACACTCTTTCTTGTAATCATGAGAGTGATGCTCTTTCTCAATATGGGGTAGAAGATTTGTGTAGTCAGTCAGATGAAGAAAAGGACTAGATGAATGAAGATGTTGCTGATGACTGTTTATCAGAGGATGGTGTTCTTGGGGACACTTGTTCACTTCACAGTGAACAAATTTTAGATTTCTTGTCTTGTGAATATCTCAGATATTCAAGGAGGGATGGCTCTGAGTTCTCACATCCAACACACATTGATTTTGACTGAGAACATGAGTCAGTGGGATCTGACTTTGATATGTGTGCCTCTAATTCTTTTGTTACCCCAACACTACTTGTTGGCAACCAAGTGCAGTATACTATATCAGATGATAAAGTCATCAGTGTATGTTCATCTTCAAGTGATGCTGATATCCATGAGGTGGTTTTGAGTACTGATTGGGAAAGTTGTATAGATTTTGAGTCTTGTCCCGATTCTAGATCTTTTGCTAGGCCATGGAAGGATGGCCAGTTAGTCACTCAAATTTCACATGCTCATGATGGATGTGTTGATGTTCTTCCTCCTGCCCATCGGAAATTTTTTGGTTTGTCAAATGCAAACAAGATGCAACAAGTGCATACACATGATGTCTCATGCATACCAGAGCTCTCCTCATGTAGTGACTCTGCAAAAGAAGAGGTTGAAGGACATGACAGTGTGTTCTCTTGTCATAAGAATTCTATTGATGAACATGTTCCTTGTTCAAACCCTTTTCCTTCTTTTGTTAAATATGGTAGTGATGGTGACCGTATTGAGGACCTTGTCTTCAATAATTGGGACAACACATTTTTTGGTGCACATGATAATGCAAATCAGATGTCCCATTGTCATAGTATTTATGAAGATGACCTTCACTTGGTTCACAATTCAATTGATATAAACACCAGGGAGGAACCAAGTTTCTTAGTGGTTGAAGCAATTCATGAAGGAAAATCAAAGGATCCAATTCCTTATTAGCCAGGTATTTTTGTAGTAATGCATAGTACTCAGCATGCTTTATTTTCTGATGCATTACTTGATCAAATATTTGTTTCCAGTCCACAAGAAGAATTAATTGATGACCCATACTTTTTGGAGTATGAATATAGTGGTGGTGATTGGAAAAGCATGGGTAATGATAAATACAATTTCATTCTTTTACCCATGAATATTCATGTATGTAGGCCACAAGATAATCAGGATAATTGCAGGTGGTTGGTCACATATGTGGATGAAAATTAGATTTTTGACTCAGGAGGGTCACTGGTTCTCTTTTGGTAGCCTGGGGGCCACCAAGTAAATGTGTATAATTCTTGTAGATTCTGTAAATATTTTCCCTTTCTTATTGTGTCTTTCCCTTTTTTATTTCTCCTGGTTCGGTTGCCAGTTTTTGTGGGGGTCCCTATTTTTGTTTTGTAGGTGATCTGCTCTCCCAGAGATCTGATTTCTTGCATGGACACAAGTTGCCCATCATCCCCAGACAGAGCCACTGTTAGCACTCTGAAAAAATTTCATGGCTATAGCATCTTTCCCCTAGTCTCTTTATCATTTTTCATGTCTCTGGCTAAAGCCCTAAGCAGAATATTCAAAAAACTAGCCGTTACATTTAAAACCTTTTGTTATGCCCTGGCCTTTTTCTAATTTGATGTTACTTTATTCAGGCCACTTAAAGGTCCTTTAACGCATGTGTTAAAATTGGTGACCTCTTTGTTGCGTGATCGCGTGAACCTTTTTCATGTCTTACGATCATGCGACTAAAGTTTTATGTCGGCCCCCCTTGATTTATTTTCCTAAGTCTCCAACCCTCGGCGGCCTTTAATATTTCCTAAGGTCCTTAGCGCCTAATTTTTCCTAAAAGCCTAAGTCCTGCACTTTAATTTTTCTTATGTTCTGGCTTAATATTTTCCTGGGCCCGGTCTTCTGACAACATCTCAATCCGACGGTTAGCGTAAGTTCTCATCGACTATGTCAAAGGCTTGAGATCTTATGCCAATCATTGATCTTTCTTGATGACACAACGTTTCAAAGAAGTGGGACCTTCCAATAGGTGTGCATGATTGGTAGTCTCTCATTGGTCCACCTATTTATGATTTGGTAGTTGTCAGTGGGTCCTGGGTTGCCGACGTGTCAGAGGGTCCTGACATCTGTAGAGGATCAACGGTGGGTGTATCTTCGCAAGGGGTGTGTCAGATGTTTGAGATTATGAGACAACCATTGATTCTTTTGTGTGCTGTAACCTCTTCTTTCAGTAGGTCTACTGCTATGTATTCTTAGTTGGTGAACTGTGATTGGTCCACATTGTGTGAGCTAGACGTGTTGTTAGGCGGGCCCGGTATCTCAATCAGAGGATTCCTAATTGACGGTTGGCGTGTAAGCGCATAGAATCTTTTGAGCCTTTTAGATCTTGCACTAGCCATCCGATCTTCCAAGTGGCTTAATGTTCTCAGTGGGGCCATTTGCTAGGTGGTGCAGGATTGTTCAAATTTTATTGGTCGACGTGGATGATGTGGCAAGGTGGGGTCATTGTCAGAGAGATCAGTGATGAGGACATGATCTATGGTCGGCGTAAGTTCTTATGAGTTTTGTTAGAGCTATGAGATCTTACACCTGCCGTCTGATTATAAAGATTACAAAAATTGGGTCCTATGTCAGTGGTGACCGAGCAACGATAGCGAATGTAGTGACAAATGGCATAAAGTGGGCCCAAGTGGCATCTAAGGTCTTAGCAGTCTGGACAAAAGTGCTTAGCGGTTCTGATAGATTTCAAAGGGTTCACTCATTCAAAAATTAAGATGGTAGTTCTCTAAATATTTTAGCGGTTCAGTGAATAAGCGTTCATGTAATCACTAAACTTTCTAGCAGTATTATAAAGTGTTTTGCGAGCTGGCAGAAACTTTTGTCGCCAGTTCACTAAATTTGACTGGGGCCCTTTTAAGAGATAAGTCATAAAGACTGCGAAAAAGAGAGATCTAACGGTCAGGACTTAAAGTTGGTTGAGATTCAAATGAGGACCACTGATTTTCTGTTGGTGCCTTGGAACTGACCGTTGGAGTTCAATTTCAAATTTTTGAGGGTTTCTCAGTGATAGAGAGGACTGGAATTTATGGTTTTAGCGGCCAGATTTGATTGGTTTGATGGCGTCGATGGGTACAGTGTGGTCCAGGTTGCCATGATCGATTACTGCAGGGTGTTTTGTTGTACTATGAGGGATGGTTTTGTGTTGCAGGTGGCCGGACAGACTGGTTTTTATGGCAAATTTCTTGGTTCTCTGTCCTGATCTCACAGATTTTCATGATTGTGGATCTTTCTAGATCTGTTTCTCTGAGATTGCTTGGTTTCCTGCCCTTGTAGTAAATTTTGTTGTAATTAGGGTTGGTGTAGTTGTTGAAACCCTAACCCTAGCTATCTGAAGCTTGTTGCATCCTAGCCTATTTGGGATTCCAAGGCAGCTAGTGGTATAAATGGTGAAATGTTTTATTTTGTAAGGGTTCCTTCTTCTGCAAATTTTTGAGAAGTGGTTCCATGAAGGGTCCTTTTCCTGTAGATTTTCTCTACTTCTTTGCATATAGAGTGTTCTTTTCTCCTTTGTTGGCTCAGAGAATATGATATGTATTGTAACTGATTTGTCTTATGAGGGTTTAGTATATTCTTACTATTATCAGATTGTCTCCATTTGAATTTTAGACTTATTGATTGAAGCATCAAGGGTGTTTCCATCTTTCTATTTGCACTTCCTTTGTGTCTGAAATAGAGTTGTTTTCACAGAAGCAACTAGGTTTGGGATTGGTTTTCAGGTGTGTATGAACTGGGGTATCAAGGGTATCTTATGTTTGTCTTCCAGTGGACATTGGTTAATGTATTACTTGTTTATAGGTCTCTTCTAAGGGGAGAGTTAATATCCTTTGAATAGGTGATAGCACATTTGGGTACGCAAGTGGATTGTTGAAGTATGACCTGATTAATGGTGTATGTTTGGTGTAAGGCATCAACATATTTGAATGTATTGCTTTCTTGTTTCATAGCTCTTTGTTGCAATAGGGTATTTGACTCTGTGGCCCATTGGACAAGGCACTGGTCTATGAGAGACTTAGTGTATCTTAGGGGTCTCTTCAACCCAACATTAAAATCATTCAAATCAAATTCCTTTCCCTTTCATGTTGGTAGTAGTAGTAGGATGTCCTTTCTAGTCTTCAGACTCATTCTATGC
Organism: Chamaecyparis obtusa; assembly: GCA_027943335.1. NCBI lineage: Eukaryota > Viridiplantae > Streptophyta > Pinopsida > Cupressales > Cupressaceae > Chamaecyparis > Chamaecyparis obtusa. Next base: position 268,882 of record BSBK01003871.1, read on the forward strand.
AAGTAGGGCTATTGCATGTGAATTGACTTCATTGGGGTACAAGTTACCTGAAGGGGTTTGAAGACTATTCCACAATAATCCATTTGTAGGCCTATTGTTTATCATGAGGTGTCTTGAGTGTGTAGATAAGGCAATACCCGCCTGAGTGATGTGGAGCTCAAAGAAGAAGGAGGATTCCTTTCAATCCTCATCAATTGGACTTTTTTCTTGTCAAACTTGAGTGCCTACCCTGAGAATCAAGCCCATCTATTGATTCAAGTTTGGTCCTGCAAGGAAAAGATCCAACAAGCTGCTAATCAACAAAATGGAATAAAAGATAGACAACAGGGTTGATCAGAGGACTATGGAGGAAGAGAAGAAGAAGCCTAGTGAGGGTCCAGGAAAAAGAAACAGAGCTAGAAGAAAGAAAAATAGGGAGGATGACGGCTCCCATGGTCCCCAAGACATTCATAAGGTTAAAGAGGTAGCAGAGATGATGGAGGCTCTCGAATGCAATGCTACCGTTATGCTCAGAAGCCTGGCTTAAACCACTTTCTGGTGCCTACCTCTTTTTGCTCTATTTTGTCTTTCCTTTTTTGTGGTTGTTTCTTGGTTGGCCTTTTTGTGGCCTGTCCCTTTGTTTTTTAATGCTTTAGCTCTGAACTGAACTCATTTCTTCTTATTTTAAACTATGTTGTGGGTTTTAGGGACCCTGTAAATGTAATGCTCTGCTAGGGAACCTAGGAGAACTTAACCTAAACATGCATATAACTTTACAGAATAAATTTTTTTCTAAAGTGTTAACAATTAACAACATCAAAGTTTAACAATGTGGAAGTAGTACAATGAAATAAACAACTCACAAAGGTTACAACTCTCAAGGGTTCCTTGACGAAGATTACGTTAACATTAATTAATTAATTTAGATTAGATATAATTATAAAACTCATATAAACAATTGAAAGATAAATGCAACATCACATAAAGGATAACATAGGAACAACTGGTACCATAAGGTAACCATAATAACCTACATCCACTACACATGTTACAAGGTATGCGAATACAATAACTGAAAAGAAGTATGACATGATAACTCTATAGAACTGATACAATGATACAAGATCACAGAAAGGAAGAAGAAGAAGAAGACCACATCTCCACCAAAGAAGAACAAGAAGAATCAAATGCCACAAGGATCATCTAGCACTGGTACACGAACATTGAAATCTCAAATGGTAAAAGAATCACTACCACCTGACCTCGTGAACCTAAATGGTCCACTCCCACCATGCTGAGGAGATAACATCAGATCCCACTCGGATAACAAACAACAACAAAACAAACTAAGGAAGAGATCCTGAAAGCTTCTAACTCAAAAGGTACAACATACACAACCAGAGGAAACCAACACATGTAAGAAACCTAAGATGCATAAAGGAAGTGTCATCACATGAGCCAACTCTAAGGTTATCCTGGTAGTCTCTTCAGACCTCGATGCCCTAGTGACTCTATGTGGTACTAACTATGCCATATCCAGTCCACATAGGCAACAAGCATCTTCTCACTCCCATCCTAGTACAAAAATCAATCAGGAACTCAGGCATGGGTGAGGCACATAATATCTTATTAGGTTCATTTTAAACTCTCAATGCCATTAATTATCACTTATTAAGCTACTTGTAATATGATATCCTGGTAGCCACTTCCAGGCTCCGACACCAATTACAAGCCACTTCCTGCTATACACTCAGATAACCTACCCTAGGGTTTCACAAGATCAATTATAACTCCGAGTTAGCACAACTCATGAATCTCAATACTAGTTCCAACGAAGATAGAAACATGCAATTCCAGAATCATCATATAACAAGTTCACCAACACAACAGAATATGCAAGGCAAACAAACATGATAGATAAAATATCCAAAAACCCGCCTCTGGACTCACATTCCTACTGACTGATATTCTAGCCCCTCAAAACCACCACATAGGGTAATAAAAGACTAAACATGATTTAATTTACAAAAGCAAGCACAATAAAAAGTCACTAAATCTAAATCAATCAATTTAATTAAATACTCAATGCCCGAATTTCAATCAAACTACAACATAACAACCCTTTTACAAAGAAAAACACACATGCAGAAATATATACCTTCCAAATGCACATTCCCTAATTAATTGCGTGATAAATAAAATATTGCAACACCCTTCAAAATTTCCTAAAAGAAAATATACATCCTTAACTCCAATTATCCAGTCAATAACTAAATATATTAATTATTTAATATACTTTAAAAAAACACATCTTAATTACTTAACATTAATAAAATGATATAAATATTTAAATCAATATAAAGATCATTTAAATAATAAAAGAATTATTAATTAATAATTAAAAAAAATCTATTAATAATTAAATTTAAATATTAATTAAATTAAATATAGTACCAAATATAAAATATTTAACAGAATTAATATAAATTAATCTACATTTAAAAAATTATCAAAAGTTAATTACCACATATTAAATATATATTAAACCAAAATCATTAATTAAAAAAAAACTTTAATAAAATAAATAAAATACTTACTAACTAACTAATTGGATGGGGAGGGGAAGATACGTGGCCCCCACCCTTCCTTGCTTTAAGCACTCCCTTTATAAAGGGATGGGGTGCATTTTGTTTGAATTAAACTTCCCCTTAATAACAAATATGGATCACATGTTTTACGGTAGTGGGGCCGCCATGCAAGGCGTGACCCCCACTTACCTATATTGTTATTTTTAATTTTAATTAATTTTTAAGAATAAATAAAATTTATTTATTTAATACTTTATTTTTTTTTAAACATATAAAAATTCACCTTTATTTAATTTCTGACAGAAATATTCTGTATCAGACCAGCAAGCAACTAATATTATTATTATTATTTTTAATTTAATTTTTTTTACAATAATATATATATATATATATATATATATATATATATATATATATATATATATATATATATATATATATATATATATTCTCTTTTTTGTAAGGATCTAGTTTTGCAAATGATTAATCAGGGGAAAAATTTCATAAGAATCCAAACTTTCATAATATTCACAAATCAAACGAATATATTTATTTTAAAATAATTTTCTTTTTTTCAAATGTTAAATTTAATTTCCAAATGCATATGTATTTTTAACTTGTTGTGAATCTTTGATTTATAAATAATAATAAATTTGAACCTAGGGTTTCAATTGATTTAAATTTCCTCAAAGATATCAATGAATATCAATTCAACCAATATTGCACAAAACTTCAATTTAATGAAATCTAATTACCAAGACTTTGAAAACAGTGACTGCATATAATAGGAAGAGAGAGAAGATTCGTAGAATAGAGATCTAGACAGGAAAATACAATAGGCACAAAGAAAACAGTCTTTTCGAATTGCAAAACAACATAATCATAAAGAAAAATCAAACCATACCTCAAACAACGAAGAAAATCTTCGAACGAAGACCAGATCTGAAGACAAATTCCAAACTTTCAAGCTTTTCCAAAAATTGGATTCTCCACCAAAATCCTTCAACCTACCTGCTAAAATTCCTCAACCTGTCTCCCAAAAATTATGGCCAAAAATCTCCAACATGTAGGATTTCTTTTTCCACCTCCTAAGGTTTTGGAACTCAACTCTCCAAAAGCTTGCATGAATTTAGACTTTGAATTGTAGTTCAATTTTAGTTGAACTCAAGTCTATTTTCACTTTGCTTTTGTTGAAAACACTTTAACCCAAAATTAACTAATACAATTAATTTAATTTAAACAATTATTGATTGTGCAACTTTAATGCATATCAATTGATAAAACATTTAATTCTAAAATAATTTCCACATGCATAATTAATCTCAAATTAACAAATACCTTTCAATTGAACATAGGTTAAATTTATGATTAAATATTTCTAAGGTGAAGATATTTAATTAATTCTCATTAATTAAATATTTCAACCCCACTCAACAATTGCATTTAATTAATTTCTAAATAATTAAATAATCTCTCATGGCTAAAAATAACAAAGATCCAATTTATTAAAATTACACTATCTAAAAGATTTATATAGATTATAAAAGTATCATTATAAACCTGAGCAAATTGGAGCAGGAGCGAAATGTACAAAAAAAGCAGGAGGTGAGAAGAGGGCAGGATGCTCGAAGGGCAACTTTTGGACGATTGCATGGTTCGAAGATTTGGCAGGATGGGAAGTAGGTTTTGCAGAGAGGTCAGGGTGGTACTCGAAATTTGCTAGTTCGCCACTTGCATGATTCAAAGATCTGGCATAATTCAGCTTCAAACAATGCCCAGGGTGGGCCTTATCGTCGTGAATTTCAGTTCAATAAAGCTGCTTATGTTGTTAGCTGCTATAATCCTCCTTTCAAATCTGCTCCCTCTAGATCTACTGGATGGAAGCCTGGCCCTACATTTTATCGCTAGCCTCGTCCCTCTCTGGTTTTTGACATATGTGAAGGTCCTTTGATTCCTGATCTCATTGTTGATATGAATGGTGATCGTATTGGCAATTTTAACCCTAATGCTCCCGCCTTTGTTTCCTGGCCAAATTCACTGTCTATCCAAAACCCTAAATTTTTAGCTTCACCAAATAATTTTCCCCTTTGCTCCAACCCTCGGCATCAGAGTCCACCTGTTACTCACTATTTTAACCCTCATTCTCACTCTGCGCAACCTAGGGTTCCTACTTCACCAAATAATATCCCTCTTAGGAATTTGCGGCCAAAGTCTACTTAGCAGGATTTTAATAAGGAGTCGAAGATGGGTGGTTTTGGGAAAATCCCTCTGATACCAAATATGGAGGCGACCGAGTCTGTGCTTCAAATTGATGATGGTATGTTGGAATCTCAGGTATTGTATTTGCAGGAAAAGGTGATTATTGGTAAGATCTGGACTTTTCTACCTATTATTGATTTGTGGTCATGGGCTAAAGATAATTGGGTAGGACTTCTTGATTTGTTCTACTTAGATCATGGTTCAAATTTTTTCCTCATAGTTTTTGATTCTACTATTGCATGAAATGACGTTCTTTGCATTAACTACTGGTTTTCTAATGGTATTGGAATCTATTTAACAAAATGGATCCCTAATTTTGAATTGCATGATTCTTCTTGTGCTTTAATGCCTTTTTGGATTGAGCTTCCTACATTACCCTTGGAATATAGGGATCTGGATATTGTCAAAGCCATTGCTAATAAAATTGGGAAGTTTATTCGGCATGACTTAATCCCACATGAAGAACTTCATCGCTCTATTAGGGTTTGTCTAGCGCTAGATCTTCTTCAACCCTTTCCTAATTTTATTATCTTGTAGTCTAAATGGGGATCCTAGAAACAAAAAATTATTATTCAAGATGCCCAGGTCTCTTCATGTTATGCTAATTTCTTAGGATATTTTACAAATCAATGCAAGAATCCTAATTGCTCAAGCTTGACTATTTGCAAGGATCGAACATCTTTCCCATCTAAATGTTCTATGGCAGTTGTTTCAATGAGTCCTGAAGCTTTTCTTTCTGATCCTACTAAAGAACAAGATAGTAATTGTCAGGATAAGTTGGGTGGTAATTCGGTAAATGATAATAAAGATGAACCCATTAATCAAATTGGCCTTAACAACCCGCCTCAGGTGTCTTGTCATCAGGTTTTATCCAAAATTTCTTTGAAAGATAATTCTGATCTTTTTGCTCTACAAAAAGTTCCTACATTTCATTTTAAATTTTCTCCACTCCTTATGTCCGTATTTGCCAATATGCTTCAGATATACCTTCCCCCTATCATGGATTTTCTAAGGGGTATAGACACTTCTCGAGCTATTGTTTTTGAAGTAAGGTCAAGCTGCAAATTTCTGGAAATGAAGGTCTTTGATTCAATTGTGCATTCTCTTATGTTCTCGAATAACCCTATTAAGCTTAATAAAGTTACTAAGGAGCATGCTGAAATCATGTCTATGGAAGTCATGTCCTTAGTTTCTTTTCAATTACAACAACATGGGTGATGGTACTGATGGCCCTGTTTATCAGGATCTATCTTTTCAAAATAATTTTCTTTTTAATGATTCACAATGTATGAATCCGGTCAGTAATGATGAAAGATTTGAAGATCTTGCTTGTTGTTTAAATTTTTCAAGAAAATCATCTTCTTCACTGGGCATTAAGGACTTTTCTAATGATGTTGTTGATAATTCATAATGTTAGAATCAGTTGTTTGATAATAGTTCTGATCGAGTGGATGTTGTTCCTAAACTCTCAATTGTTTAGACTGTAGTCTCTCCTAAATCTTCTATGAAAACACCTAAAACTAGGGGTAAAAAATCTAGGGCAACTAAGGTGTTAGAGGAAATCCAAGCTTGCCTTCAATGAACCTTAGATGCTAACTTTTCATCCTCTAGGAGATGTTCGACGAGGAGAACCAAAGGTTCTCCTTGTCCACAATGAAAATTTTACCCTAGAATGTCAGAGGCATTAATGCCTCTGACAAAAGACATAGGATCAAGGCGGTTCTTGATTCTGTGTTGTGAAATTGTTCTCTTACAAGAAACTAACCTATTTATCTAATAATTATAATCTTTCTATGGCCAAGTGGTCTTTATGGGAAAGTATTTGTGTTCCTTCGGTAGGAGCTTCAGGGGGTTTGATTATTTTATGGAACAAGTTAAAAGTTTGTGTGCATTCTTTGCAGGATGGATCTAATTGGCAGTTTGTTAATGTTAGATTCTTTAATCATTCCTTTTTTCTTATTAATATTTATGGCCCTACTTCTACTTTAGAAAAATTCCGTTTGTGGGAAACTTTAACTAATATTATTCAGCAGTATCCTGACTGTAAGTTGATTTTGGTTGGGGACTTTAATGCAATTTTGACCCCTACTGATAAAGTGGGAGGTATTTCACCTCCTGTTCGTACCATTTCAGATTTCAACAATTTCATTGTGGCTAATGATCTTTTTGATGTTTTACCACAATCTGGTTCATTTACTTGGACTAATCATAGATCTGGATTCTCTCAAATTGCATTTAGATTAGATAGATTTCTGTGTTCACATGTCTGGAAATTGGAAGGTATTGTGATGTCTTCATCCATTTTGCCCTTTTCTGATTTGGATCACTTCCCGATTCAGCTCAATATTGATCTTGATGGTAAGATTCCTTCTAAGTCCTCTAGATCATCCTTCAAATTTGAATCTATTTGGTTTAGGCATCCCTCTTTTCATTCTCTTTTAAAGCAATGGTGGATGGCTACTCCTGTTGAAGAAGGTTCTTTCATGTTCAAATTTTATAAAAAATTGTAATTTTTGAAAAAGTTAATTAAGTCTTCGAACATTAATATCTTCAAGAATATTTTTGATCAAAAAGTCACAATTGAGAAGGAATTGTTTGAAGTTAATGAGTCCATTATATCCAATGGTCTTGATTCTCAAACTTTTTTAAAACAAAAATCTCTACAAGAAGAGTGGGTTGAGTTGTGTGCAAGGGAGGAAGAATATTGGAGGCAAAAATCTCGTGAGTTATGGTTACAGGCAGGTGACCAAAACACTAAATTTTTCCATGCTTCAACAAAATAGAAAAAGGCTGCGAGGGCTATTTTCATGGGTAATCTTATTTCAGATGAAAAAGGGATTCGTGATGAAGGGGTTAGATTCTTCTCAAACCTATTATCCCCTTCTGATGTCATACAGGATGATCCTGTTAAGACTAATGACTTGCTTAGTGGAATCCCATCTTTAATTTCCCCTCAGGATAATTATGTCTTAATGGCCCCTTTTACCTTATCAGAGATCCGAAAGGTGATTTTTTCTTTATCACCTGATAAGGCACCTGGGCCAGATGGTTTCACTGCCTTGTTTTTTCAAAAATGCTAGGATGTCATTTGTTTTGATCTTTTGGCTGTCCTTGAGGAATCTAGGAAAAACACATCAATGCTAAAATTTTTTAATACCACAAATATAGTACTTATTCCTAAAAATTCTGACCCGCAAACCTTTGCTAATTTCAGGTCAATTTCACTTTGCAATACAATCTATAAGATTATTACAAAGTCTATTTATATGAGGCTTCAATTCCTTATTCCTAAGATTGTGTCTCCTGAACAGGGAGGTTTTGTTCCAGGAAGAGAGACCACAGATGGTGCCATTCTGGCTCATGAAACCCTTCATTCCATTAGTCAGCATTCCATTCCTTCTTTTGTTGTCAAATTGGATATGATGAAGGCATATGATAGGCTTAACTGGTCATTCCTTATTCGGGTTTTGCTTAAGTTTGGATTCTCTAAAAAGTGGTGCAAATGGGTCAAAGCATGTATCTTAGGAGCTAATTTTTCAATCATTATCAATGGATGTCCTGCGGGGTTCTTTTCATCATCTCAAGGAGTTAGACAAGGTGACCCTTTGTCACCTTGCCTTTTTATTCTTATGGCTAAGGCTTTGAGTCGTTGTATTAATGCTGCTCATGCTGCGGGTCATTGGTCTGGTGTGCAAATCGTAGATACTTCCATATCAGTTACTCATTCCTTGTTTGCTAATGACACATTACTTTTTGGTAACGCCTCTATTAAGGAAGCCATTCAAGTTAAAAAAATTCAAGACTTATACACATCAGTCTTAGGGAAAAAAATTAATGATCACAAATCTAAAGTCTACATCTTTAATTCTAATTCTATAGTTAAAAATAGAATTGTTGATATTTTAGGGTTTTCCTTGGATGAACTCCCGTCTTCATATTTGGGTATCCCCTTTTTCATGGGGCATAATAAGGTGTCCTTTTGGCACTCGGTTGTGGATCGTATCAAGTCTCATGTGGTGGCTTGGAAAACTAGATGGTTGTCTTTGTCAGGCCAAATAATCCTCATTAAATATGTTTTGACAGCTATTCCCAATTATTATTTATCAGTGTTACAAGCCCCAAAATCTATTCTTGATCAAATTGAGAAATTAATTAGAGTTTTTCTCTGGAAAGCAAACATGACCGGTCAAAAGAAGATTCCTCTTGTGTCTTTATCAAATATGACACATCCTCCTTTAGCTGGGGTAGTAGGCCTCCACAATTTGTCCAATAGAAATTTGGCATTTGGGGGCAAACTGGTTTGGAAGATGTATTCCCAGCCTTATATTAAATGGTGTCAATTAATGCAGCAAAAGTATCTTGATAATTCAGATCCAACAAGGATTATTTCTGCCCTTGACCCTCCCAAAGGCTCTGCTATTTGGAATTTTATCCTAAACTCTAGGCATATTGTAACATCTTATGTTTCCTGGGAAGTTCATAATGGTGAGTCCGTCAATTTTTGGCTTGATTCTTTGAGTGGTCTACCCCCCCCTTAGTACATTACCCTTGTTCTAGGATGTCTGGGAAGTTGCATCTTCTTTTTGGGGAAATAAATTGTTCCACTATGTCTCTGCAGTTCACATCCACTCAAGCAAGGTTATATGGAAAGATTTCCATGATTTAACAATTGACTCTTTGGTCGCATCGGGTATAAATCTCTATTTTTTAGATAGGATAGTGTTTCTTTCTAAGATCCTTGATCGCCTTATCTGGGCTCTTGCAGCTGATGGTAGCTATTCGGTTAAGATTGGATATAACTTGGTCCAATCAAACCAAGGTTTGGTAGGTCGCTCTAGAGCCTATAAATTTTGCTGTTCTCCCCAAGGCTGGGTGTTTTGCTTGGCTAGTCCTAAAAAAAAGAGTCTTGACTAGTGAAAGGTTAGTCAGACTAAACATCACAGGACCATTTGTTTGTGTCATTTGTCAGTTGGAGCCAGAATTTGTTGACCATCTATTTCTTAATTGTCCGCTTGCACAATTTTGTTGGTAGTTTGTTATGCATAAATTATCTTTGTCTTTGCCTTTGCCTTTGATAGTGTGGGAATTGTTCCAGTCCTGGCCTATACTTTATCAAAGTCTATGTTCTTGTGCCTATGGTTATGCATTCCTATGATGGTTTTATGGTCTATTTGGTGGGAGAGAAATAAAAGAATTTTTAGAAATCAGCCTTCTTCCTTTCAATCTGTTACTCTCATTCTTGAAAAATCAATTGTGGAAGTCACTAATGCCTACTTGCTTAAATATAACGGTGTCTATATTTTTTCACCATGGGACTCTTTGATGTCTAAGAATTGGATGGGACTGTTGTTTCCTTCTCTTCCTTTCCCGTTATGCCATAAGGATTCATCTCTTCTAAGATCGTAGGTTAGATGGTTACCTCCTCAATCAGGGTTTTTTAAGCTAAATTTTGATGGTTCCTCTAGGGGTAATCCTGGTACCTCTGGTATTTGTCTTTGTAATACGGGATCATCTAGGTTCTCCTCTTTTCTTTGAAGCCTCTCCTATTCCTCCTGGAACCAATAACTTAGCTAAAGCTTATGCCCTTCTTCATGGATTAGTTGCTGCTAAAAAGCTAGATGTTAAGCATCTTCATGTTGAAGGTGATTCATCTGTGATTATCAAATCATGTATATCGAGGTGATCTATGGAATGGCATATTCATTATGTTCTTCAGCAAATATGGCTTTTACTGGACTCATTCCCCCAATGCTACATTTCTCATACTTAGAGAGAAGGAAATAATTTGGCTGATCTCTTAGCAAATTTAGGGGTTGAAGGTCATCATTTTTTCTTTCCTTCTCCTATGGTTTTTGTGGATTCTCATCCATTAGTGTTTAATCTCAGCGCCCGAGAATCAGTTAATATTGGCTAATGGGGAGTTTTTTCATTTCATTTTTTAACAATGCAGGGTTAATCATCTTTTTGATAATCGGGCTTAGGATGGTATTGAAGATATTTATATCTATGCTCATTTTCTTTCTCCATAAGCTCGATGGATGCATGTATCTTTCTTTTGGGATTATGCAGTTATGATTACTTTCGCTCAGTGTTTTTAGCCTATTGCATCACATTTTGTACTTGGTGTATGTCTCGATGTCCTTTTGGGCTCATGATGTTAGCTTAAACTAAATGAATTAAAAGGCCTTGTTTACCCATATCTCTAATCCCTACAGGTTTCACATGATGTTAACTCCTCATTGATTTTGGCTTATGATGGACTATCTATAAAGGACAATTGTGTCATTTCAGATTTTTAATCTTGCAGGTTGATTGTATATTCCACATGATTAAACTTATTCTTAGATCATGGGAATTTATTGTTTCATCATACTTTTTGATGATTTTTTTGATGCCTTCATTTAAGCTCATTTGATCTTAGTATGACAGATCATTTTCCTTTTATTTCCTATTCTTTTCTATAATGAGCCTGGTCGTGCCTAATTTATTTCGCACGTATCTCATTTTTTTAGTTGCTATTTATGGGGATTATATTGATTTTTCTTATGATCCTAATCAAAGACTATTCTGCTAATATCTTCCTCATGGCTTCTCATATATCGGGTTCTCGATTTGTTGATGAGTTTAGCCCGCTTAATTTGAGAGTGTCTTTGCTTCAGGATGATCTCGAGCTTCCATTTGAGTCTAGAATTTCTGATGAACTTCTTAATGCTATGTTTATTGTTCACTACCTAAAATGAAGAAGGTGTATTCGTCGGGTGATTGGGGAAGCCATTTCATCTCCTCACTTTAAATAGTTGGTTTTTCCTTCCCAAATTATCTTTGTATTTTGTTTTGTTTTCCTTGATCTCTCACAATCATGGTCTTTGCTTTTTCATCTAGAAAATTGGATTCTTCATCCTAATTTTTTTCAGAATAATAAGTTGATTCTTGCAGTGTAGAGGTACAATTTATGGCAAGGGGATGTGGTTGTGGGTGGAATTTTTCCATGTCATCTTCTCTTGTCAGTAGATAAATATGCTTTATTATTGGGGGCGATAAAGGATTGTATTGCCTCATCTTCCATTAGGCCACTCGACATCATGGTTAACAGGAATTTAGTGGAGGCTATGTTTTGTAGAAAAGCATTTGCCAAAACATATGCTATTGTCGGTCTTTTAGATCATTCAAATGAAATTGTTAATTCTAACATTTACCCATGTTTGGCTTCTTCTGTTGTTAATAGTGGCAATCATAGTTTGACTAGCAGCTCTGATGAAGGGTGCTCCCCTTAATACCACAAACACATAACAGAAATAGAGAAACAACAACAATATGCAAGAACAGAAAATTGGCTTCTTATTATCTCCACAAATGTGGAATTACAAACTTTCAGAATTACAATATGCAAAGCCACATGGGCATTCCCTTACAATATTCTGTAGGACAAAGCCTTGAACTATTACCCAGATCTACTACCCAGAACTATTCTGAACTGCCTAAGACAATAATACAGCCTTCCTTATATAGGCAATTTTCCACCGCCTGGGAAGGTTCCAGAATTTTTAGCCAATAAGGCCGACCAAACTTAGAATTATTTTATTTTACATTTTATTACATCATAGTCGGCTCAAGATAACCTTTGAAACCCGAACATAAATTTTGAAGAAAATTATTTTTCGCCATTTCAGGTGGCCCAACTTCCGAAGACCATAAGTCATCACCCGTTGACCCGCTCGGCTATTATAACCCCATTTCAGAAATGCCACGAAGCGCTCTACAGGCTTGACTGGCGCAAGCGCCTGTCACCCAAATTTTCGACCTCATCCGGGGCCTCTAAAGCTTTCAAAACTGAGTCCAAAGTTTCTGTACCCTGCTGCCAATACCGAAAATCTTCAATATCTTCCAACATACACTTGATCTGGAAATGAAACTTTACTGGCAGACTTATATGACCAAAATGAACCTCCAAGAAAGAAATTAGATCATTCTGAGCACATACGAAAATTACCAAAAATAGTAACTTTCCATAAATAGTAGCTCTGCACAAAGTAGCCCTTATTGAAAAAATAAAAACAAAAATATTTTTGGGTGATGCAAGATTGCTCTTACACCCAGGATGCTCCTGCATCAGACACCCAGGGTAATTTGAGAAGTGACCCTGTCACGACTCAGGTGTGCAGAGGAAAACCAAGACGGTTAACCTCCTCCTTTGTTAGCCATGATGAATCTTCAACAAGTCATCCTTTCCACTTGACCAGATATTCTTCATATGTCCTGTTCCTTGTGCTTCTACCAACACGACTGTCCAGTATATCTTCGATCTCCTTAGTGTCTGAACTAGTTGCTGGAATACTCCACTATGCTGCTGTGATCTCATCTTCAACACCTCCTTCATGATACTCTGTCAGATCTGAAATGTTAAACACTGGTGAAATATTTAGCTCAGTAGGCAATTCTACCTCATATGCATTTCCTGAATCATGTTTCTTCAGTATCCTACATGGTCCAAACTTCTTCATTTTCAGCTTGTTATATGTACCAACTGGAAACCGCTCCTTCCGCAAATGAACCATGACTTCATCACCAACCTAAAATTCCTTATACCTCCTTTTCTCATCTGCCTTAGCCTTATACTGTGCGTTCATCTTGGTAATATGCTTCCTCACCTCCCCATGGATGTTCTTCAAGTGTTCTGCAAAATCCTCAGCTTCAGCACTACTTATTTCTCTTTTATCTATCTTCCTCAATTCAGATGCATTTCTTGGACTACTTCCATATACAATCTGGAATGGTGATTTACCAGTGCTCCTGTTGACAGAATTATTGTATGCAAATTCTGCCTGTGGTAAAATCAAATCCCATCCCGTTGGCTTATCTCCAACCAAACATCTCAGCAAATTTCCCAAACTCCTATTCACCACCTCTGTCTGTCCATCAGTCTGTGGATGATGTGATGAACTGAACTTCAAATCTGTCTTCAACTTCTTCCACAATGTACGCCAGAAATATCCAACAAACTTAGTGTCCCGATCTGAAACTATGGTCTTTGGCAAACCATGAAGTCTCACTACTTCTCTGAAAAACAATTCTGCTACATGAACAACATCATTAGTCTTCTTGCAGGGAATGAAATGTGCCATCTTTGAAAATCGGTCGACTACTACAAAAATTGAATCATGTCCCCGCTGTGTCCTCGGTAAACCAAGAACAAAGTCCATACTGATATCCTCCCAAGGCTTCTCTAGTATAGGTAATGGCTGATACAACCCTGTATTCTACTTCACTCCTTTCGCCATCTGACATACTCTGCAACTCCGTACAAACTTCTTCACATCTTGCTGCAATTGTGGCCAATAATAATTCTCACCAACCAAAGCAAGGGTTTTATCACGACCAAAATGTCCAGCCAATCCTCCACTATGCTTCTCCTTGATGAGATTCTCCCTCATAGAACTTCGTGGAATGCACAACTGACTCCCTCTGAATAGCATATCATCTTGGATTATAAAATCCAGCCATTTCGTCCTGTCTAGAGTAACAGGTTCTGTAGAAGCCTTCCAAGCTTCACCAAAATCAGGATCCTCTGGATACAAATTCTTGAGTTCCTTGAACCCAACCACCTCAATCTGCATCTCTATCAGCAATAGTTGCCTTCTGCTAAGAGCATCTGCAACCCTATTAGACTTTCCACTTCTGTGTTTCAAAACAAATGTATAACTTTGCAAAAACTCAACCCATTTCAAATGCCTTTGATTCAATTTTCCTTGACTATTCAAATATTGCAAAGCTTGATGATCAGTGTACAAAACAAACTCTTTAGGAAGTAGATAATGTCTCCACTTCTTTAATACCTGAACTATAGCATAAAATTCCTGATCATAAACAGAATATTTCCTCTTGGCATCATTTAACTTCTCACTGAAATAAACAACAGGTTTACCTTCTTGGCTCATAACAGCTCCTATTGCAGTACCACTAGCATCACAATCTACTTGAAACACCTTATTAAAATCTGGAAGTGCTAAAACAGGTTGTTCTGTAACTTTTTGTTTCAATAATTGAAAACTCTTTTCTGCCCCATTAGTCCACTTAAACTCTTTTCTATCCCCTCTCATTGTTTCAGTCAAGGGTCCACAAATACTGCTAAAATTTCGGATAAAATTTTTGTAAAAGCTAGCCAAACCATGAAAAGATCTTACCTCAGTAGCACTCCTTGGAGTAGGCCATTCAAGGATATCCTGTACCTTCTCTGGGTCCATTTTTAGACCTTCTGCTGAAACTACAAATCCCAAATACACTAACTCTTTCTTCACAAAACTGCACTTCTTCAAATTAATCAGCAATTTCTCTTCTCTCAACTTCTCAAATACCATACGAATATGCATCATATGCTCATCCAATGTCTTACTAAATATCAAAATATCATCCAGGTAAACAATGACAAACTTACCCAAAAATTCTTTCAGAACCTCATTCATGAGCCGCATGAAAGTGCTCGGTGCATTGGTTAGTCCAAAAGGCATGACTAACCACTCATATAGTCCTTCCTTTGTCTTGAAGGCAGTCTTCCATTCATCTCCTTCTCTGATCCGAATCTGATGATATCCACTTTTCAGATCTATCTTTGAGAAATACACAGCTCCACTCAAACAATCCATAATATCATCCATTCGTGGCAATGGAAACCTATACTTGATTGTGATCTTGTTTATTGCTCTGGAATCTGTACACATCCTCCATTCTCCATTCTTCTTTGGTGCTAATACCGCTAGTACAGCACAGGGACTCAGACTCTCACGGATCAATCCTTTCTGTAACAATTCATGTACTCGTCTGTTCAACTCCTCACTTTCTGTAGGTGTCATTCTGTGTGCTGCCTTATTCGGCAAACTCGCTCCTGGGATCAAGTCCATCTGATGATTGATCTTCCTGACTGGTGGTAATCCATCAGGCACGTTATCAGATACAATATCTTGAAACTCATTCAACAAATCTGCAACTTCTACAGGAACATCTTCTACTTCCTCTTTACCAGCTTTTGGAATTAAAGCAAAACATACATGCTCATGCCTCATACCATCTAGGAAATTTCTTCCATCAACAAAAGTTATCCTTGCATTACCACATACCTTTTCTCCAGTCTCCTTCAATGGTTTTAGCTTATGTCGCACTCCATCCTTTGTCAGGGAATAGGTATTCGCACGACCATCATGTACAGCACATCTGTCAAACTGCCATGGTCTACCCAACAACATATGACATGCATCCATAGATATGATATCACACAATACCTCATCTTGGTATCCGCCAATCTTGAACTTCACCAGACATTGTTCATTAACCATGACCTTGTGGTCATCCTGTACCCAGGCAATCCGATATGGATGTGGGTGTTTCTGTCTCTTGAGCTTCAACTTTGTCACCATCTCTTCTGACACCAAATTGTCAGTGCTTCCACTATCAATAATCACATCACAACATTTACCTTCACACTTGCACCTGGTGCGAAACAGGCTCCTTCTTTGCTCAGGTTCATTCTCACCACTCAACAGGACTCTTCTGTTAATCAACGTTTCTCCTCTTTCAGCATCTTCAGAATTTGATGATCTGGCATCTTCATCTACATGTGCAACTCTGGCCTGGCCTTCATTTCTCCTGTCTGTTATTCCTTGGCGCTGAGGACATTCAAATGCCCTATGACCTTCTTCTCCACAGTGAAAACATGTTCCACGGAAGCCACCTCTTCCAGATCCTTGTCCTCTTCCTCTTCCTCTTTGATCTCTATTATTCTGATCCTGGAAGCGATTGGAATTATTTCCTCGCTGATTCTGACTGCTACTGGCCTCATCCTTCTTTTTCGGATCTTCATTTCGGCCACCATGTGACCGTCCATCAGATCGTCCACCGCGACCTCTTCCGTTTTGTCTGCTCTCAAACTTCTTGTTCAGCTTTTCCTCTACTTTTAGGGCAAACTGGTATGCCTCTTCAATACTGTTCATTTGAACCAGATTCAGCTCCTCCTGAATGCTTGGCCTTAACCCATTAAGGTATCGGGCAACTTTCTCCTTATCAGCTTCTGCATGGCCTGTTCTGATGAGAAGTCGATAGAACTCCTCTGTATACTCCTGAACAGATCTTCCTGCTTGCTTCAAACTCTGCATTTTCTTCAGTAGGTCAAGCTCATAATCAACAGGAATGAACTGTCGCTTCAATTTATCCACCATCCGATCCCATCTTGTGATTTTATCTTTCCCTCTTCTATTTTGCTCCAACTGAATTTCTTGCCACCAGATCTTCGCATGACCTTTCAATCTGGCCTTCGCAAATTTGACCCTATCAGGATCGTCAACATCTTCATACTCAAAATATTCCTCACATTCATTGATCCAGTCAATCAATTCCTCTGGGTTAAGATTTCCAGAAAATGTAGGAACCTCAATCTTAGGTCTTTTCCCAATCTTGGAAATGGCCCGAAAAAGTCTTTCTTCCTCCTGGTTCACAATTTCGGCTTCTCCTTCTTGATATTCTTCTTCGGCTTCATCCTCGCTTTCATCTCTGACATTGAGATTCATTCCTCTGCGAATCTCTTCTTGCAATGCTCGCACTTGTCTCTGCAGCTCTCTAACCTCAGGTGTCACAGCACCAATTCTTCCGCCACGTTCTCGTCGTGGAGGCATTTTCGCAATGCGCGCTGAAACCCTAGCCACGGTCCTGGTGCAAACTGCCTCACAGTCGGCGATCTGTTTACACACTCAAGAATTCCTGCTCTGATACCACTTGATGAAGGGTGCTCCCCTTAATACCACAAACACATAACAGAAATAGAGAAACAACAACAATATGCAAGAACAGAAAATTGGCTTCTTATTATCTCCACAAATGTGGAATTACAAACTTTCAGAATTACAATATGCAAAGCCACATGGGCATTCCCTTACAATATTCTGTAGGACAAAGCCTCGAACTATTACCCAGATCTACTACCCAGAACTATTCTGAACTGCCTAAGACAATAATACAGCCTTCCTTATATAGGCAATTTTCCACCGCCTGGGAAGGTTCCAAAATTTTTAGCCAATAAGGCCGACCAAACTTAGAATTATTTTATTTTACATTTTATTACATCATAGTCGGCTCAAGATAACCTTTGAAACCCGAACAGAAATTTTGAAGAAAATTATTTTTCGCCATTTCAGGTGGCCCAACTTCCGAAGACCATAAGTCATCACCTGTTGACCCGCTCGGCTATTATAACCCCATTTCGGAAACGCCACGAAGCGCTCTACAAGCTTGACTAGCGCAAGTGCTTGTCACCCAAATTTTTGACCTCATCCGGGGCCTCTAAAGCTTTCAAAACTGAGTCCAAAGTTTCTGTACCCTGCTGCCAATACCAAAAATCTTCAATATCTTCCAAGATACACTTGATCTGGAAATGAAACTTTACTGGCAGACTTATATGACCAAAATGAACCTCCAAGAAAGAAATTAGATCATTCTGAGCACATACGAAAATTACCAAAAATAGTAACTTTCCATAAATAGTAGCTCTGCACAAAGTAGCCCTTATTGAAAAAATAAAAACAAAAATATTTTTGGGTGATGCAAGATTGCTCTTACACCCAGGATGCTCCTGCATCAAGCTCCTTGGCTAAACCACTACAAAATGTACACTGCCCGATTGGTGTGCCCTCTCCACCTCAACATTTAAGCCCGGTTCACCCAGACTCTTTTATTCACAAGGAAGCGGATAGGATTTGGAGCTCACTCTTCTTCTCACTGGTTGGTGCTCAAGATTCTTAGCTGGATGAATGAGTCTTCATGTTCCCCATGTCTTGGTTTCACTTATAGATGTTTATGGGCTCATGGTTTATTCATGGTCTGCATCATGTTTTAGGGAAATTTCTAGTCGATGTCGACATATTTTTCCTATGCTATTTTGTATATAAGGTTTTGATTTTGTATATATCCAACTTTATAGCTCTCATGTATGGGGGGATTTTGTACATTCTATCTATTTTTTATCAAGCCTTTAATTGGCTCGGTGGGTTGTTTTAGGATTATTCTTGTTTACAACATTTTTGTAAGAGAAACATATTCAATATCTGCAGATTTTTTTGCTTTTTGTATTATGGGTAATGAACGGAGTTTTTCTTTACTAGTTCTTTTCTCCAAGAGCCCTTTTTGAACCAATTTTTTATTAATATAAATATGAAAATTTTGCCAAAAAAAAATTAAAAAAATTACACTATCTAATCAAATTAAATAATCTAAATATAGAAAACACACCAACCACCAAAATCACAAGGACCTAAGGACCCACATTCAAATGCAAGGACAGGGTTATAAACTCACATCAACTGGATGAGTTTAGGAAGGGTAGGAATAACAGAATCTTGTCCACTATTTCAGGATAATAATATGGCTTAGGTTAGGATTTGGACCCGTGTTATCTCCCCTCTCTTACCATTTGAGATATTGCAATAGGGCACGCTCATCCTGACAATTTAGGGAAGTCGATGCCCGATACCTGCAAACTTGTATACAACACCCGCATGTACATACATATATAAATATATAACAGACAATGGTGGGGATCAGCCAATCGTGTGGATCTCGCGAGAAAGTAACTACGACTCCATCCCTCAACCACATCAGGCACGTCAAACAAAAATATAAAACAAACACATCAACCATACACATGAAATTATGGGGTCAATAAAATCATAAGCATCAATCATCTCCTAACATATAATCTATCATCCTAAAATAACTATAACATAAAGAAAATCAGACTAGGGGCGTGGTACTACAGTAAAACCTGTTTTACTTAATCAAAAAAATTCCTAGCTTCTTGTTGGACTTCGTAGAATGAATCAGTTCATAGGTAGTAATAATAGAATTCAAAAAATTCTTCCATTGAAAAATCCTTTCTAATTATTGGATATCATCTTAACCAACACAATTTTAAGCCTAATAACTAGATTTTTGCATAAAATGTTATAGAGGGCATTTCAAAGGCTAGAAGTTTTGAAGTATTTTATGGAGGATACATTCTCATATTTAGGGATAAATACTATGAAAGTAGAGTTAACCTATTTTAAAATTTTACTAATTCTAAAGAAGTCCCAAAAAATTATACACATAAGAAGAGACCAAGTCCCAAAAATCCTAAAAAATGGTTGGCAAAAGCCATTCGAGACCATGGGCTTTATAAGCACCAAACAAGAAGATACTATCTAGAACGTATTGCATGGAAAAAAATAGTAATCTATTTTAGATTCTACTTGAGATTACCTTTGGGGTGTGCTCTATCAATCCATATGGATCCAAACAAGAAGATATCATTTCGTTTGAAGTTATTCATTCCAATTCAATTATTTGACCTAAATGAAGAAAAAATATCAAAAAGATCTTGAGAGTTATCCTTTTTGTATGTATGACCAATTACATGACTAGTCAACTAACAAATGTTGAGCTTTACATATTAACTGATTGATTATGATATAATTAAATTAATAGGTTATAACGAGTGGTGTCTTTGTCATGACCATTCTAAGTAGCATTTAAGTTCCTATTATCTTACTCCTCACTATATGTCATTGGAAACTTATCTTCAAGGCTCATTGCTATTCATGGTGGTCAAATTTCAAGTGCAATCATACTTTTTGAGTAACATAATAGCCTTTCTCATCCTTGTTTCCATGCTTTGGAGAAGAAACAATAACATTTCTATCTTTTATCCGTCCTAAGAATCCAATTTCCCTTTGATGAATTGTATTTGTGTAATTTGATGTCCCCTTCTTAAATATAAAATTAGTTGTTGTGCTTGAGGATTCTCTCTTTTTCAATAGGTGTACATCCTTTATTACAACCTCTTCCTTACTTTAAAGTGTATGCATATTATAAATTATCTCTCACTTGGGACCAAAATTGTGTTATCCTTAAGTAAGAATCCACTTCTTCCTAGCAATAGGGAAGGTGTATATTTTTAGTCTCCTTCCCCTTTCAAAGATGTTATCTTTGTTAAAGATCTCTGTACAGAGGTAGATGTCTTTGAGAAAACATCTCTTCCTCCTCTCCTTATGAATCCCTCAAAAGGATTACTTTACAGTTGTTGCAAGATATATTTTTCCATCTATCTCTTCCTTGTCTCAAAAGAGTTACTTCCTCTCTTTCTTGGATTGCATGTACATTATTACTAAAAGGAATTTTCCCTTGTGTTGAAGGTGTTTATTTTCATTCTTCTTTTCATTAAGATTTAAACATAGTCCTATATTGACCGCTTAAGATATATGGCCTCCTTGTTTCAAGTGTGATATGATTTCCTTATAAACATCGTTCTTTGTTTTGTTACCTTATTTGAAATATTTTTAGGATGAGTTGAATAGAATAACACAAGTTTCTAGACCATTTGACTTACCTCGACACCAATTTGTGAATTTTCTTGAACTTGTCTTTTGGATTAGTTCAGTAGCATAAAGTAACTTGCTAGACCATTTGGAACTTACTTGGAAATTGATCCTCAAGATGATTTGATTATCATAACAAAACTTGCTAGACCATTAAAATATTTTCACCCCAAACTCTCTCTAAGGATAATTTAATTAGCATCATACAACTTGTTAGACCATTTGACTCTTCTTCCTCTCTTTTATGGATCATCTAGCATTACATCGATTGGTAGCCTATGGAATCCATGTTACCCCCCCCTCTCTCTCTCCTTCATAAGACCAAGGTTAGCAATGGATGAGAGTCATGTGTTAATTAATATGGTGATGGTGGCTAGTGAGATGGTTGTTAATCAGATTAAAATATCATAGCTCTCAAATAGAAGTTAAGAATTTATGTCTATATTTATACTGAATAATAAATAAAATCTTAAGGATTTTTTTTACTATGTCTTTTAATATTTTGTAGAGTTTTTTGGGTGCATTTCTAAATGGTTTTCAATTTGTATATAAATGGTTTATATCTAACAATATCTAATTCATGTTTATATTTTGGTAGGATAATATACTTCACATCCCTTGAGATAAATATTTTTTTTTTGAAAGTATACACTTGTTTTCTAGTTTAAAAACATAAGTGAGGTGAATTGAACAATCAAAAACCTCAATGGAAAATTATAGGAAGATTCTAGATAATTAGTAGATACTATGTAAAGGTTAGGAAACACTTGAATCTCTTAATATAAGTTCAATGGCATAATAATTCTTGTGAAATAGATACAAGTTCAAGTTTGTGGTCCTTCATACTATAGGGTATGTATGAAAACTCAAATAACAATTGGGAGGTTTCAATTCAGAAGTTGCATGTGGTCTATGTTGATAGGCAAATTTTTCATGACTCTATCCCCTTGGGCCTATGCATTATAAATTGTTTACATAGTTTTGTGCGTAGGCCCATTTTTATGGTAGGTATTCTTTGTGAAAGGGGATATACCCACTTCTAGCATCCCTAGTTCACATAATTTACACATTAAATTAGATTTAAATATTTTAGGCTGTGAAGGATTCTTCAATTACCATACCATAGTAGGCAAATAAATTTTGGATAAAATTGATAAAATTTCATAAATAGATCTCTACCACTGGGGAAATTCCTTAAGAAAATAATTATCAATTACCCTCATTAAATTGGATCCCCCCTATCTAGACTTGGTTAAGTAAAAGACAAGCACTTTTGCGATTCAGTATATGGAGCATGAAGACATGAATTATTAAAAATTAGACCTTAATTTAATTCATTTGATCTTCATTATGACTCCTCTAATTTTGATCACATATAGGCTAGATTGCCTTGGCTACATTTTTATTTTGGAGATCATTTTTTTATACCAATCGTTTAATCATTTTTTTTAATACCAATCGTAAATTTTTCCCTTTTGTAATAGAAAGTTCTTCAAAATAGAGGAGAAATTTAGTAGGTGCACTTTATAGGTGGGAGAAAAATTTAATTACCATGTTATTACCACTCATAATAGAAAATATAATGATATCGGGGTAGAAAATTTCATATTTCATTTGAATAAAAAATATAAAGAGATAGGGACTACTCCTTCAAAGGATTAGAGATGGTTAACTCTTCCTTTTCTTTCATTCTCTTGTCCAACAAATGTGATTGTGTTTTATATATTGAGTTTGAAGGTGTTGAGGTTCAGTCAAAAGAAAACATATGAGCATTTAATATGGAAAATATAGTTCAAGAGTAGAATTGGATTGAAGGGAATAAAAATTAAAATAAAGAACCTTGTACCATCACCCATATAATACCTTAAAAATCATTTACATTGAGATGATCAAAGTATTAAGAATGCACGAAGGAATAAACTTTAATAACATTTGATTTGATAAAACCATAAATTAAAAAAAAATACTTCAATACCCTTTTTTTCAATGCATAATCTAAAATTATTAAAAAAATGAAAATTTAATAAAATAAAATATCTCTATTTTTTCTCTTTTTATTAATGTATCTTTTAATCTATGCTTACCCTACCACCAATCAAGTCATGTCCCTAACCCCCCCCCCTATATATATATATATATATATATATATCAAAGTGCCCACACTCACTAAAACTTATATTAATCAAAATATCAAGTAAAAAATGTCTACCCAAAAAAGGTAAAACGACCAACGTGTATGAATCACACCCATAAAAAAATTGACTAAAATCCATGAGAATAGGAACAGACCACCCATCAACCCCCATACACGCATATGGTCAGAACAAAATGTATACAAACATGTGATATGAAAAGATAGCTAAAGCCTCGAAGAGGAAGAGCTAACATCACTAAACCTAGATGTTATAACATGAATATCAGTTTATGGAGCAGAGGAGGCCTCCGAATCTGTAGAACCAATTAAAGGAAGAACCACATGAAGGGGAGGAAGAGCCAAGATATCATCCTAGCACATTTCTTGCCATGCACCAAAATAGTTCGAAGAGCAAAAAAGCAATCAAGTGACACCGAAATCAGACCTGGATCAAATAATTGGAGCAAGCACAAATTCCCTAATAGATGCCTTCAGCAAACCATCTGGATACCAAATCTAATAACAACAAACAAGTCTCAGATAGCATGGTTAGCCATGAAA
This sequence comes from Chamaecyparis obtusa, assembly GCA_027943335.1. Taxonomy (NCBI): domain Eukaryota; kingdom Viridiplantae; phylum Streptophyta; class Pinopsida; order Cupressales; family Cupressaceae; genus Chamaecyparis; species Chamaecyparis obtusa. The sequence goes on from BSBK01003871.1 coordinate 292,794, forward strand.
AAATGAGAATTCCATAAAACCTCCAATAAGAAATGATCCTACATCAAGCTTTATGTGAATAGAAAAAACAAGAGTCAACATCATATAACTCAGGATTAATGAAATCTATCAGCTACACCACCCAATATAATACCAATACCAATCCAATTACAACCAAAACAAGGGAAGCCACCAATCCCATATTGAACATTCCCTCAAGCTCGAGAGGAAGATATAATCCTCATGTCCTTGTTTTATATGAAATTAAGTTCCACAAGCCAAGGAACATGACCATCAAAGACTCCACAAAGAAGATGGAATCACATATATAAATATAACAGCAGACACAATTCCATCGGATAAAATTAACAGTGATATTTAAATAAATGTATTTAAGATATTTAAATAGATTAATAATAATAAAATAAAATAAAAACAATAAAACAAAATTTGAAGTGGCAAAGAGAGAAGTCGTGTCGGTTCTACAAGTTGCTCAAGTTCTTCCCTGCTCCTATAAAAACAAGGAAACCGCACGATCAATACCTACCGATCTAATCAAGTATTTATCGATCTAACCAAGCAGTTAAGAGGAAACATCCCGGTCGAGCTTTATCAGTTAAAAAAGGTGCAATCTGTATTTGATCTTGGATAGGGTTTATCTGTAAGCAGAAGTAGAAGCTTCTGAACCATGGACAAATATCAGGCAGTTGAGAAGTCTCACCCCAAATCCCCCATAATGGATAATGAGATTCGTATAGCTACCCAAGGGACGCCAAGGAACTATACCACATATGCTGTAACTCTGCTGAGAGAGAGAGGTGCATCTAAAGTTACGTTAAAGGCAATGGGAAATGCAATTAGTAAGGCAGTAACAGTTGCAGAGATCATTAAGAGGAGGATACCAAATCTTCACCAGAACACAACAATCAGTTCTACTCCTCTAGAGTATACTTGGAAACCTCTCAAAGAAGGCTTTTCGCCGTTGCAAACAGTGAGGCACGTATCCACAATAACAATCACTTTGTCCACAACGCAATTTGAAACATCATCTGCAGGTTATCAGCCACCACTGTTAGCTGACCAAGTTAAGCCGCTACTTGAATATGAATATGAGGGTCAAGATTCTCAATTTGTGTTGGGCAGAGGTCGTGCTCGTGGAAGAGGGGGAAATGCTGCTTCTCAATATCAGAATGGTGATGTAGTACGCTCTGCAGGAGAAAGTAATGGCAAGTATAATGATTTTGGCATGGGTGGCGGTTATCTTCCTCCACGAGCTCGAGGGCATGGTAGTGGTAATCGATACAGTGGCAATGGTAGACTTAATGACAATGATAGGCTCAATGGAAAGGGCAGTGGAGGTAATGACAGGAACCAGTTTGGTTATGGTGCTAATTATAGTGATACTGAGTTTCGTAGAGGCCAAGGTGGTGATCAGGGTAGAGTTGGTGTTAATGATGAAGATGGATGGACAGTGGTTTCTCGGCGCAGAGGGAGGGCGCGAGGAAGGGGCAGCAGGAATTAATAAAATGCGTGGGAAACTCATTTGCTTGCTCTATCAATGGTTTCGTTCATAATTTTGTTCAGGAAGCTATAAGAATATGATAATATCGAGGTATGAGAAGAAATGGTAAACCGTGGAAAACTGTTAATGGCGCAAAATAAATGCCTCACTTGAGAAAATCCCCTCCCAAGCGAGGCATTTATTTACTCTGCGATCACTGCAATTTTTTTTAGCCCTGCTCGCTCCGTCCATGTAATCAGTTAGACTCACCCTTAAAGATGAGCAGTTCAATTTGATACGGGCAAAATCATTTTCTCCCTAATTCTGCACAAAAGTCATTTTTCTTTACCAAGTTTGGATACTATACCGCTCTATTGTCGTTCATGTTTTCTTTCAAGAAAAATAAGTCATTAATTTTGATGTTACACTTAATTAAAGACAAAGGACTCAAGTTCTTGGGTGGATTTCATTTTAATTGATCAATTTGAAATAATAATATTTTATGTTTTTGTTCTCTCAATCGTAAGTGCATACCTTTCTATATATTTTATTAGTTCTCTGTTTTTGTTATTCTCTCTTTCAAAGGGTCCAGCTCTGCATAGCCGTGAGCTTGTATCTATGAAAATATCAATTAGCGTGTAATGTTGTTAGTATGAAGAGAAGAAGCTCAGTCGAGAGTTTGGGAAACTTAATGTTTTGTTTTAATGAATATAAATGTTTTATTTTCTTTCTGCTCCTCTTTTTCCTTCATCTGGGGCAGATCAGGACAGAGAGATCAAGGCAGAGTTGAAGGAGCTCATTTCCAAGAGAGTCTAAACTTTGCAGAGACGAAGCCGAAGATAAACTACCAGCAATTACATGAAGTCCGCAACATATCTAAAACAAAGCTGCATATTGGATAAGAGTCTGTAGAGCTATAAGATCTGGGACGACTTAAGGTAAAATAGTTTAAATCAGTGGCAGCTGATTAAGGAAATTTCAGAACTAGGGTATGAGCAAAGAAGATCTTAGTGCTTCACTTGTCATTGGAGGAACGCAGTCTATACCTAGGATCTAAACGGCATTTGTAAGAAAGATTGCTGGTGGTTTAATTAGCTCTAAGAGAATTTAGATGCTGTTGAAGAAAACACTTGTCAAAACAATATTTGCAGAGAAAGATCTAAGGCTGCCACTATTTAAATAAAGAAAGATCGACTCATAGTAAGAGGAGATCACAGATGTTAAAGAAGAGATAACACTATAGAAAAGTAAGATTGCTCGTTTGTCGTTCGCTCAAAAGGAGTACAAAGCCATAGAAAGGTAAGGGGCCACTGAAGGTTTTAATTGCCGTACAAGAAGTTATAAAAAAGATCGCAGATGTTTGTAAGGAGTCAATTCAGCCAGGGTCAGCTGCTAGTCTACCATTGAAAAGTACATTGCAAGGAGCCGCTAAAGTTAAGGTGCAGTATGAAGCTATTGTTGAAAAGAGAGAAACTGTAGGAGATCGCTGAACGCCAAGATACTACGGTGTTAGAAGCCATTAAGCTTCCAAGTTTCAGCGTGAGTAAGCCACATATGCAAGAGGCCACTATGCAAGGAGAAAATGAAATCACCACAGATTTGCATCAAGAAAAACTGTCGCAACAGTAAAAATAAATAATCACAGTACAACCACAGCTGTTAGAAGAAAGTTTTGTTGTTTTTCTTTCTCGAATGTTTGAAGCGAAGAAAAACATTTTTATTTGTTGGTTTAGAAAAAGGTTATTTTTGGTGAAAGATGACCGAGAGTGAAGCAGTGTTTTTGTGCTGTTAGTATTATTTATCTTGTAATTGGTTCTAGATTGCTGAAAGATTGAGGCTTTTGAGTACCTGTCTAGGTTGAGAGAGATATTATACAGAAGAGTACTTAAAGTCTACAGAACAATTTGAAGAAGAATAGTTTGATAAAAGATATTTAGATCAGAGGAGGATATTAAATATGTAAAGTTGTCAATGTGTAAAGAAATGATATAGTTGGATGCCTCAACATTCATAATTTGTGTAAGCAATGTTTGAGAGTAGAGCCCATTTGTAATGTATCCAAAATATTTAAAATTAATTGATTAAGTGGTCTCAATTTAATAATATTTTATAAATCTTTTTATTTATTAATTTAATTATAAAATAAAAAGTTTCTATTTGGAATTCAGCATTGTTTGCCGTTTCGGAAGTGCAAGATCATTCTTATTTTGACAATCACAATTTTGGTGGGAGTTACTCCTCACCCTAATTTTCCTGTGGTTCTCAATTACAGTAATCAAGGATCTTTCTTTATTGTGTGGAAATCCAAATATTTATTGTTTGCAATTCATTCCTTCCTCTGTATGGATGCATTCATTTCAGTTGTGTAATATTATATTGGCTATAACATTAAAATATTGTATTTTGAGCTTAATCATTGATTTGGTGACCAATATCCTTAACTAATAATTGATTGGGCCTAAAGAAAAATTTGGGAACTGTCTGCTTGCTTGTGCATACAGTGTAGAGATTGATTGGGCCGTATGGGTACAAATAGTGTTGGTTGTACAAGGAAAGCTTTTCGTACAAACATTTCCATATATGTGTGTGTGTCAGGGTCATATGAAAATTGACCATATGGTGGAAGTGTCTACGATGGAGGTGTCACATGGTTTGACTGTACAGGAGTCTCGATACTTGTTGCATGAGTGAAGGGGTGAGAAGGTCGAGCATATATGGGGAGGTTGAAGTTGGTTGATGTATGGTGGGGTATCTATCTTTGGTACAATACACCATTAGGATACATGAGCAGACGTAGTGTGACTTTATAAGAGGTGTTGAAAAAGATATATTTAACACTTGAACCTACAATAGGCTAGTTATCAAATGGGCTAGAGATAATGATATAACATCCCAAAAACATTATGGGATTTCCTAAGTTTGATCTCTAGAATTTAAAGATTCTAGATACCAAAGCGTCAATGAAATAAGTGAAAAAATAAATTAGAACTGGTAATTAAGATTAAGGGAGTGTCTTGGCAATAATCTCAACTATCTCCACCATATAATCAAATTTATTTCTTCCATATGCAAATTAATATTTCCCATCTTCTTCTATCAACTCTATATCCTTTATATATTCTATTTGCAAGAAAATCTCTCAGCACTGAAGACAAAGGACATAAGTTAGATCTTTCTCAAGATTTAGATGGATTTCATTTTAATTTATCAACTTGTCCTCTATTCCATCACGGTTCTCACACTCTGTGATTTTTTTGAAATAATAAAATTTTATGTTTTTCATCTCTCAATTGTAGGTGCATATCTTTTTATACATTGTATGGTTTTGGGTCTAGCTTTGATAACTGTTTAAAGCTATGAGTTTGCATGTAAGAAGATATCGACCTGTGTATAATGGTGTTGGCATAGAGAGTGGAAGGCCACTGAAGTGTTTGTGAAATATAATGCTTTGTTTTAATAAATAAAAATGTCCCAAATATATTATGCACTTGCTCTGTGTGGTTTAGTGCTTAGATTAATCATTTTTTGCATTATTGGAAATAAAACATTCCTTATTAAAAAATTATCAATCAACCATGTTATAGAACCCATCTAGTCATACATTCAACTTGTAAACTGATTCCATTTTAGTCTTAGTTTGTTGATTTTTTCTACACGTTTATGGCATTAGAATAGCCCAGTTGTTTATGTTTACAGGCTTTCTCTTGAAGCCTTCAATAGAGAAAAGCTTGCATGAATCCATTATGTTCATGAAAAATTAATCGAGGTAAGCTTAAATGAAGCCGTTTTAGTGAGACTATTTTGCGCATATATAGTAATAGATTAGTGAAACCCATGATGCCTTGGTAATATTTTTCCATATCGCACATATGATTTCATATTGGTTTTAGCTATCAAATTCCATCTTTTCCATGAATAGTTTAGCTTAATCATCTATCTTGCAACTAAACAATGTCTTATCTTTAAATTTTAATGCAGATTGGGATGATTTTATAACGTAATTTATTTCCTTCAAATCCTTGTAAGTGATTATGTTTTTTAGTTCCTGCCAAGGCAGGAAACTATTGCCGAGGCTAAAACATTAAACAGTGATTAATTCTTTCTTCCTCAACCAATCAAATTGTCAGAATTTGTTGCAAAAATTTGGCTTTTCAATAGGTGCAAGATAAGATGCATATTTTTTACTTATATTTTGAATAAAAAAAATTCTGGATGTGTGCTATTGGTCACTCTTTGCGGTTGCAGAAGGGCAGGAAAGGTTTTGCAATTTCCAAGGCGAGAGAAGGCGCGTTCTTCAAAGCTCTAACATGAAGGTGACTGCATAATGTCAGAAACTCTTAGTTTGCCTTCCCAGTTTATAATATGGTACAATTAAACTACGTTGCCAACAACCAATAGCATGGTTTGATTTTTCTTTTGATTGACTTTTATCAATATTTTATCAATGTTCGCTACCAAGAGTTGATCAATGTTTAACAGCTGCTTGCAAAATATGAGCACTGGCAGCTTTCCGTTGGCACAATAAGTGGCATTGCAGACTTCCACGCAAGAGAACGGCCAGATATAGAGGAAGGGGCAAAAACCAAAGTCTCAGCATTACCGTTCTTGTAGGCGGATTACAATTTTCTTGCAGATTCATTTTTCGTTTCTGAGTTGAGAGTGCTAAACTGCAAGTATTTAATGTAAGATTCTGATCAAATTGTGTTTGTCCACCTCTAATTGGATTTTGTTTGTGGCTGCAGGCGGTTGAGGCTTGTTTTCCATCTTTCCAGACAAGAGTATACACGATTATTGAGAGAAAATGTTCGAAAAAAGATGCAGTCTAGTTATAAGCCTGGCAGAGTAGCTTTTATAAAGGCATGCAATTATTGTGTAGTGTCATGCATGTAATTATGTGGAAGCAAATAGTGCAAACAGATGTCATTTTAAACATGACCTGTGGGGTCCTTATTCAATTACTACGTTTTTGCGGTGCAGATTTGCTCTGCAATAACTTAACCAAGAAATGCACAAGTAAAAATATAGATTTCTGTCACCGCCTTATGCAACCTTTGCAAGTAAATTTCCATTCATTTGATTGAGGAAGGACCGTCATTACCTTTTTATACAATTGGAAAGAGCATGCACAAAATTTCCCATTGCAACACCATGAAATCCGGGGATGTAGATGATGAGGACAACAACGGGCTCTGGTGGAACTTTTGCTGTTGTTAACATAGGAAGATATTCGACTATGGTAAAATGGGACATCGCAGCTTTTTAAAATTCTAATTGTAAGTTTCATGTTCTTTCTGTTTTTCTTTTTTTTTTGGCATGAATTAAAGGTTCGGGTACATGTCTTTTTCCTTTCTTCCCTGGAAAACTTGAGAAACTAAGTAAGAACCATGGTAATATTGACCTGATGCTTTGGTTAGAGTTCTCAATAATCCAGTAAGAATTGATCTTGTTAGCATTCACTCTACATATTCTCATGCTTAATATTTTTTTGTCAGATTCTCCTTGTTGAAGTTTCCTGCAAAAGCTTGTACCATGTCCAAGGGAACCATGGGAAGCCTTATGAAGCCAAAGTAAAGTGCATTTGCGATACTTACTTTACCCCTTCCTCCCTTATATTAGTTGATAAAACTACATAATATTCCAATATGCAACATTCCAATATGCAACATCCAAGACTGAATAGATTTGAATGACCCAGTTCCTCTTGGATCACACATGAGATAAATGCCTCTCATTCATTGAAAATAGCTACCATAGAGCAATAGAGCCCTACTACGGTTAGTTTTCATTTCCAACATTTGGCATCCATTGATGTAGCCCGTCATACTTCATATTCTACGAGTCCAACTCTTCGAGCTGAAAAGAAACTTGACAAAGCTGCCAAATTCATTAAGCATATTTAGCATAGCTGAAAAACAGTCTACAAAATTCTCATGCCAAATACAAGCAAAACCATGATCATCATCAAACGTCCTACACCATTTCAATGCATCAATACATTGTCTTCAACCAGTATAATTTTTAAGTTTCACCCGTGTGCTTGTTAGAGATCTAAGAGAATTTCTGGTTCAGCATCACAATGTTTTTTTATTGGACTTTACATCTTGCTTAGAACATACATATTAAAATCAATATGTTTAAACATTACGTTTCAATTCACTTATAAATGTGAGATTATTGTAGCAAATTTTGTAAATAGATTCCCAAACTGCCCTGCCTGCACTTGGCAGGAACTATGCTGCATTGCAGCTCTTGTTTGTTGTGTCTTTTGAAAATTTTTCTAGTGCCTTCCATTTTTGTATGGATACTTGGTGTTCATAATTCCGCACGACATCTCTTTCTTTGGCATGTGATTCTAAGTTTTATTCTATAATTCGCAAGTTTAAAGGGAAATTTTCTATTAATAAGAGTCATTTTTTTTTCTGCTGAAAGTATTAATTTTGCTGAATGCTTGAAGTATTATTTTTACTGTCTCCTATGCTACCTTTTAATTTCTGTTTCATTCAATTTTTTAAGTGGATTGATAAAATATTAGTTTGGTATGCTTTTATTTTAAACGGTATAATAAAAAGTTACAAAGGCTGAATACACGTTTTCCATCACAATAGGTTAATCAAGAAGTGTATGTGTCCATAAAAACATTATAGCATTTCTTACGCAAGATAGATTTCACAACATATTTTTTAAATGGTTAATTTTTCATTTTTTTATTTCTATGCATTTTCTTTTAAGTTTGTATATTATTTTCTTTTTAGTTTTTATTTATAAGCTTTTTGTATGTGTTCAATGGTTTTTCGGTCAGAGATTTAAATAGATGTAAAGGAAAAATAATATTATAAACATGACACAAAAGATACCAACAATAGTTTAGGGGAGTAGATTTTGCAATTGGTGAATGCTCAATTGAAAAAACTAGGGAATTGAGAGATAGCCATAGGGAGTCATTCTAGCCAATAATCTCTCTCTAACATAGAATTGATTGTTGACCTATTTGATTTCGGATAGGATTGGTTAAAATATTTACAATTTTTAATTAGATGTGCATTAAATTATTTTTTGCTATTTTAGAAACAATGTAATCCATAAAAGTCATTGAATTATTTTTTGCTATTTTAGAAACAATGTAATCCATAAAAGTTCAAGAACACTTCTCATTTTATTTTTTTCATGTGTGAGAATTCCTCTTATCATGTTAAAAATCCATGTAGATATGTCACGTTGCACTAGCATTCCATATTTCAACTTGTTTCAAGGATTCTAGGAATGTCATTCAACCTTTCATGTAATGAAGGATCCAAAAGAAGTGTAAGCCTTGTGGTTGGGTAGAGAAGAACATAAGCCAAGTTCTCACCTCTCAAGGTTGGAGATTATTGATGGAGTCACTAGCATTCAAAGACCATTTGGCTATATTTAGATTATATATATTATATATTAAATGAGTTGTACATCATTATTATTGTATTGAGTTAACTTTTTGGCATGAGAGCCTAATTTGTACTATTATTTACATCCTTACATGTGATAATACCTAGATAAAGCACTATTTCATTTGTGATATGAATTTTTTTTTGGATAACCCTCCTCTTAAGGTTAGTAATAAGAATTTATTCAAATCAAATTTGTCAAATATTCCTTTCAAATATATTAATTAAATAATTTTAAATTACTTTATTTATTCATCTTCAAGAATTGCTTCTAGTTCATAATAATTAAATAATTATAATAACTCAATAATGTTAAGTATAATTTGAGAATATAATATGTTGTACTAAAATAATAATAAAATGAAAAAAATATGCATATAAAAGAAGGGTGTTTAATGGCGACTGTTGCAAGCTTCCGCAAATACACTAACAGTTTCCATGAGGAGAAAAGATACCAGAGATGGAAGGGAAAATGGCCCTTAGAAAGGAAGAAGGAAACATACCAGAGAAGTCGATGGCCTCACATCTGGGAGAAGAATTGGAATGTAGACCACGACAAGCAGGGAATCTCCCAGGTACGTCACTCTTGTCAATACATCAGAACTCAACCGTTCCAACATAATATTTAAATAGAGTTCCATCTGCATAGGGGATCCCATAATAAAATTCCTCAGTTTCGCGCCATAGTGAATAATCGATCTTTTTTTAAGTTTTCAAAAAATGGGTTCAACCCTGCATCAGGGAGAGACAATACTTTGAATCCCAACTTAATACCCATATTCCCAACATCTTCAAGGGGCATTCCGATCAATCCTCCTCTACCAAAAAAAGCTTGGACAGACACTTATTGGAAGATTCATAGAAGAAGACTTGCCCTATTAGGGAACCTGAACCGGAATCCCCAGAGTTGGGGAGCTTCTAAAAAATGGTTTTAGATTTGGAGACCAATCCACAAGGAAGATACCCGAAAGGGATTCAACGAAGCTCCATTGGACCAGGATGGGGAAGGCAATAAGGTAGATTCTTTACATATTGCAATGGAGAAGCTAGTATCAACAAGGGACCAAACTCCTTCGATCACCTTTCCAGAGGAAATGCTAGCTGAGAGGAAGGCATACCTCTTCAAATACGCAATCATTTGCAAATTCTGGGAAATCAACATGGAATATGGTGTATTCCACAGTTGGGTATCTACAAACTGGTCGAATTTTGTCCAGATTTACTCTTTAGATAATGAACTAGGATATTTTCTGGTCATTTTTGAGGATAAATTGTCTCGAGACAAGGTTTTTCGAAACAAAAAATGGTTCTACAAATCACAGGGTCTACATATGCAATACTGGATGCCCAACTTCAATAGCAAGGATAATGTCATCAGGTTCATACCCAAGTGGATCACACTACAAAACTTACCTATGGAATACAGAGGAAAAGAGATCATTCATATCCTGGCTAATAAAATAGGAATTTATCTCGACCATCACATAGACTACTCTTCTGCTTCTGTGAAGATATGTTTGCTTGCAAGTCTAGAATGGGAATTCCCTGCTTCAATTAAAATTATTTCAAAACAAGGCAATTGGATTCAACTCATTACCCAAGGGGTTGAGAATCTTCCCATATTTGAGAAAAGACACCAGGAGATGGAGGTGGATAAAATAATCAGGGAGCTCCATTCAGGTTTGGCAAGAGATCAAGAAGCTTATACCAATCTCTCATTTTCTCATCAAGAAATGAAGATGGCTAGAGACTTACATTCAGAAGTTACAGAAGTTTCAGAATAGTCGTGGAACCACAATGTTTGAGGAGGCCATTCAAGCTGGGAAGAGTCAAAGGTCTTGGAGTCTTTTATCCGAGTGTTAGGTTGGGTCATGCACAGGTTTGTAAAACAACCCCATCATCATGGTCTTGCAATAACTTACCCAGAAAAGGCTTCCAATAGTTGCCAGGATACTCTTTTGTTCAAGAGTCTTCAGGACCCAGTGCTGCCTCATATTTCTCCCTTGATTCTAGGTTTTTGATGTTTTCCCGAAGCATCTCCACTTTTTCCCTTGCATAAGACCATTTTCTTAAAGCCTTTCAGGTTCAATCCTTTAACTTTTCAACAAATCATTCTTCAATGGGTATCAGAAGTCCAATTGGATTTGATAGAGGAAATAGTAGATCAAGTAATGAGCGAGGAGGAATCTTCAGATCGACCCCTGCAGCCAATGGAGATGCTATTGGAGAAGCCGACGTCCTCAATTGATTTGGTAAAGGAAAAATTAAATGTAGAAGAAGCAACAGAAGAAGATGACATTCTTAAGATTAAGTTATGTGACCTCAAAGCCTCAACCAAAACAAAAAGTCCGGCCACAACATCTTCTTCACCAACCTTTCAAGGGGTTAACCTTCAAACTCCTAATTCATTATCTTCTTCATACTCGGGATGGAGAACATCTTACAAACTAAGACTCAAAGAACAAAAAGAGATGACTAAGTTGCTAGCCCCTCAAATGGAGAAAACCTCATCCACATTTAGAGTCAAAGGAGGGTTAATTAATCTCAAACCATTAGAAGAAAATATGGATCACCTCAGAATTAATAATCTACAATCGGACAGAGGTGTACTTTCTCAAGTGTATGAGGAAACATGGATCTCCCCAAAACTTCAGGCAGTTTATGATCTTTTTGGTAATACAACATTAGAACAACCAACCGGGGATACTCAGAAGTTAACATATGTGGAAAGGCTTCTAGATGAGGATTTTATTGAGGATGAAGAAAGACTAATAGACATCTCAGTGCTCACCCAAGAAGAATCAAAGGAAGATCACCGATAAGATTTTTCACCAAAATGCAACAGCCTAGGACTAGTGCAATCTATTCTAGATTGTCACATGGATTGTGGAAAGATCAAAAAGCAGGGGAGAGGAAGGAAATCTAATGCATCACTCAGGAAGGAAGTTGGAGAGGAATCAGATCAAACCAAAATAACATCATACATTAATGTAGGGAAGGGGAAGTTCCTTCCCAAGTTGTAATGAGAATCATCTCCTGGAATGTTAGGGGCCTCAATGCCCCTAACAAACAGCATTTGGTCAAATGCTGTATCATAACATCTAAAGCAGAATTAGTTCTACTACAAGAAACAAACAAAGATGGATAAAGAGCAATTGGAAATCTTCACCAAGAATTTAGGAGATTGGAAGGTTCATAGTGTAGATGCAATAGGATCCTCAGGTGGCTTATCGGTTTTATGGAATCCCAAGTTTTCTTCTTTCATTCCAATGGATCATGGACCAAATTGGATAGCTGGGAACCTAATTAGCACCAAATCCAATTTAAATATTCATACAGTGAATGTATATGGCCCCATCTCACACAAGAAGAAGGTAGAATTATGGACATAAATCTCTAATTGCTTTGCTCAATGGCCAGAGGACAACTTTATAGTGGGGGGTGATTTCAATGCTATAGTTCATGCATTAGATGAATTAGGGGGATCTCTAAGAACCTCTCAGTCACAGAATGATTTCAGGGATTGGTTACAAAAAGAGAGTCTTATGGAGGTGGAGCTGCAAAATGGCTCCTTCACATGGTCAAACTGAAGAATGGGCATATGCAACATCTCAAAAAAATTGGATCGTTTTCTATTTAAAGGAGACCTTACAGAATTCCCTTTTGACTTAAAAGCCTCTATCACTCCAATTTTAGGATCTGATCACTTCCCTATTCAGTTTAACATTCTCAAGGCCAACAGACCCTTGGGATGTCCTTTTAAATTTGAAAATATGTGGCTTAAAGAGGAGAATTTCTTGGAGCTCATAGATGAATGGTGGAAGGATTTCAAAGTTGAAGGTTCAAAGTTATTCTTCTTTGTCTCCAAAATGAAATACATAAACCAAAACCTTCTCATATGGAATAGAACTCATTTTAACAACATCTTTGCATCAAAATTGGAGATTGAACAAAAATTGGAGAATCTGAATCTAAAAATAATGCAATCAGGATTGGACCATGACAGTTACTTAGAAGAAAAATCTCTCTTAAGGGATTGGGAAGATATCCTAGCTAAAGAAGAAATATACTGGAAACAAAAATCTAGAGAGTCTTGGCTAGCTGAAGGAGACAAGAATACAAATTTTTTTCACTCCAGTACAAAACAGAGGAGAGGCATTAATAGGATTTCACAACTCAAGGATGCTGCTAGCTCTATATTGGAGGATCAGAAGGAGATCATCAAAGAAATCACCAGATATCACTCTTAGCTTCTCAATTGTTCTATCTCAACTCCCTTGAGGATTCAACAAGGGTTATTGGAAAACATCCCAAATATCATTACTGCAGATAATCAGATGCTATCTAGACCCTTTCAGGAAGAAGAAATCTGGCATACTATCTCCCAAATGGCTCCAGACAAAGCTCCAGGACCGGATGGCTTTCCTCCAAGCTTCTTCCTTCATTGCTGGAGCATTTTGGGCAAAGACCTCACTGATGCTTTGGAGGCCGCAAGAGCTTCAGGTAGATTTCTAACTGAAATCAACAATACTTTCATAGTGTTAATACCTAAAAAAGAACAAGTCATTAATTTGGATGAATTCAGACCAATTGCTCTCTGTAGCACAATTTATAAAATTCTCTCTAAAGCTCTAGCAAATAGACTAAAAAAAGTCTTAGTTAAACTAATTGGGGAGGAATAGACCGGTTTTGTCCCGGGTAGATCAATTCTAGATGGGATAATCATAGCCCAAGAAGCGATACATTCTATCCAGCATAATAAGCAATCCAGCATGATTATAAAATTGGATATCAAGAAAGCCTATGACAAGGTCAATTGGAGATTCTTGATTAAATGTATGGAGCAATTTGGGTTTTCTAAAGCATGGATCAATTTGATATTTTATTGTATTTCAACTCCTAAATTCTCTATCTTGGTGAATGGATCACCACAAGGCTTCTTTGAAGGCTCTAATGGCATCAGACAAGGAGATCCATTATCACCATTTTTATACATAATTATGGCTGAGGCATTAGGGAGAAGTATGATCAGTATGCAGGATCAAAACCTAATCAATGGCATTACAATATCCTCATCCATTCGACCAGTTACTCATCAACAATTTGTAGATGAAATTATTCTCATGGGTCAGGGGAGTATCCAGGAAGCTAAGTAGATTTCCAAGATACTATATCACTATGGACAAGCTTCAGGGAAACTAGTCAATAAAGAGAAATCAGTGGTCTTCTTCTTCCACACACAAAAAAAAATCCAACAGAAAATTGTAAAAATTCTGGAATGTAAATCAGGCTCTCTCCCATGTCCATACCTGGGCATCCCGATTGAAAAATCCCTCAGAACAACATCAGTTTGGAAACCTCTCAATAAAAAGATGGACAGGAAGATGGATAATTGGAAAACCAGATGGCTATCTTGGGCTGGGAGATTAGTCATGATTAAAGCAACATTATCAGCAATACCAATATACCTAATGTCTTGCCTTTCACTTATCACAGAGGGATATATGGATATGGTGAAGAAACTTAGGAAATTCTTTTGGCAGGGTACAGATACTAAGAGGAAATTTGCATTAATCTCATGGGATAAAATATGTAAACTGAAATCTTCTGGTGGCACTGGCATTAAAAATCAATTATGGCAGAACCAAGCTCTAGGTGCAAAGCTTTATTGGAAAATAGTGAATAATCAGGATTTCAAATGGATTAGAATTCTCAGAACTAAATATTTAGGCAACTTTAATAAGGAAGATATAGTCAGAATTAAAGAGTTCCCAAAAGGCTCGAGAATATGGAACTTCATAGCTAAGTCAAGACATATTATTAACAATAACATATCTTGGAATATCAAAGATGGAAAGGAAGCGAGATTCTGGGAAGACTCTTGGGGTGGACATCCAACCATCAATTCACAGTTAGGCCCCAATTAGATCAGTCATATTTGTACTTCATCCTGGGGACCATATCTCAGTGACTATATCATCCCTTCATCCTCTGCTGCTATAGATGGTTCTTGGGAGTGGAAAGACTTCTCATCACTTCAATTAGATACAAGAGAGGTAGATAAGCTCAAAACATTGATCAAAGATAGGCCCTTTCTTCTCAAACAAGGAAAAGATAAAATCATTTGGAATGGGGAAAAATCAGGATCCTACAATGTCAAAGAGGGTTACAATCTTATAGCCAAATCATCCACATCTAAAATAGAAGAGATCCCAGCACAATTATGTTGGAACAAGGTTGGTCTCCCAAAAGCTAGGTTATTTATGTGGGTGGCATCCCAGGGTAGAATTTTAACTGTAGATAAATTTATTAAGATGGGATATCAGGGTCCATCTAGATGCATTATGTGTTTTAAGAATGAAGAGGACGTAAATCATCTATTATTATCCTGTCCCTTTGCTAAAGATTGTTGGTACTGGCTTTATTCAAGATTAGGATGGTCATCAGCCCCCCCAAATAATTAACTCCAGCTTTTGATATCATGGCCACAAATCATGGGAGGAAGTTTATATAATAATCTATGGATGATCTCTCCATCAATTCTGATTTGGGAGATTTGGAAAGAAAGGAATAGAAGATTATTCTAGGATAAATTTTTGAAATTTGAAACTATAATTAACAAATTGGAGGCAGCCATAGTTGAGGTAGTGAATTCCTGGATCCAAACTCAATCAGCACAACACAAATTCTTTACCAGTTGGGATGATCAAATGAAAAAAAATTGGTTTGGGTTAAAAAATCCAATCACCATAGGCAAAGGATATAGAAGAAATCAAGAACTAAGGAAGGCATGTGTCTGGAAACCCCCTCCAATTGGATGGTACAAATTAAATTTTGATGGAGCTTCTAAAGGTAACCCAGGCCCCTCAGGAGCGGGATGCATCATACACTCTACAATTGGGAATGTGATTGCCAAACAAGCCATACCATTACCCAAAGATACCAACAATATGGTAGAATTTAAAGCACTATTGTTTGGACTAATACTAGCTCGGGAAGTAGGGATCTCAAAGCTTGAAATTGAGGGAGACTCGCTGATTACCATCAATGCAATCAAAGTCAGATCAACTCCAAATTGGCATCTTATGGTAGTTTTAGAGGTAATCTTATAGTTAATGGATAATTTTGAATCAAAAACCATTAACCATACTTTTAGAGAAGGAAACACTGAAGTGGATGAGCTGGCTGACCTAGCAGCTAGAGGAACAAATTTGAAAATTCTATCCGACGTCAGTGGAGTTTCAACGGAGCTCATTGAATCTAACCACTAAATCAAAATGGTCAAATCAGGTCCTGATATATTTTTGCCTCAGAAGTTGACAGAATGACTCCTTGTGGTGATAAGACGGGCCTCTTCTCTCATAGCGCATAGCGCATGTAGGAGTTTAGAACATTAAATGAGGAGTTG
This sequence comes from Chamaecyparis obtusa, assembly GCA_027943335.1. Classification (NCBI taxonomy): domain Eukaryota; kingdom Viridiplantae; phylum Streptophyta; class Pinopsida; order Cupressales; family Cupressaceae; genus Chamaecyparis; species Chamaecyparis obtusa. The sequence continues at coordinate 309,103 of BSBK01003871.1, forward strand.
GATTAGGACAAGAGGAGCAGATACCTATTGTACATCGAAGAGTGACGGTTTCCAGACATGAGTTATATTCTAGCGTCAAAAACCTTGGTTGTTTTTGGTCGTTCACCTCTGCGCAGTTAAATCTCTGACACCAACATTTCCTATGTGCACTGCTGTGATTGTGTGGGGCCCAATTCTTTATCATGTTAGTCATCGCTAGGTCAGGGAATGAAGAAAGTCTATCCAACGAATGGGAGTTTGCCTTTATTGCTAAATCTCAATGGTGGGACCTGGTTTCCGGATGAGTCAGACGGTCTTGACATGTCAGAGCATCAATGGTGGTCACTAAAGCGCAAGGGATTTTTTAGAGCTATGCGAAATCACACCGACCGTTGATTCTTCTTTATGGTGTAGGGTTTCAAACTGTGGGTCCATGGTGATATGTATGCACAAATGGCGCTCCCCTATTGGCCAAAGGAAATAAAGAGGTGGAGTGTTGTCAGTGGGGCTTGTGTTAGAGATTTTGATCGACGGTTGGCGTGTGATCGCATGGAATTCTCAACCCATGCGATCATGTGCCCACTGTCCGATAAGGAAAATATGAGGCGGAGTGTTGTTAGCGGGGCTTGGGTTAGAGATTTTGATCGACGGTCGGCGTGTGATCGCATGGAATATTATCTCCCCATGTGATCATGCGTCCATCATCTGATTAGATGCCGTTGGTTTGTCTACAGTGGGACCACGTGATGATTCATCATCGAGGTGTTAGGTTGTGATTGGCTGAGCTGGTAAGGGAATGTTGACACATCGGGGGGCCCAAACTTTTTAGTGGGGTCATAGCATGGATGATTTGATGGTGGGTGCATGTTTTGGTAGAGTCTTGGAGGTCTACGCGAAGATGCGATGACCGTCGATCTTCTGGATGCGAGCCCAGTCAAAGTTCTCACCAGTTCATGGATAAAGTGGGCACTAAGGTTTGTGGTGAGTGCTGGAGGCTTGTCGCATGTTCGCATGAGCTAGTTTTGAGTTATGTGATCATGAGACAAGCCCTTTGTGGTAACTTTATGCGGTGACGGTTAACGGTGGTAAAGGGCTACGGTGTGTCACATGTTCGCATAGCCCTTTTCCTAGTTATGCGATCATGCGACAACTATTGAAAGACGCTGTTGCAAAATTAAAGGTGGGTCCATGTGTCGGGTCTTGCCGACGTGTCCCTTTCTAATTGACTAGCAAGCATTGAGATAGATATGCATCGTGGGTCCCATAGCCAAGGGCAGGTAACGGTGGTGAAGGTTTATGGGGTGTCGCATGTTCGCATAAGCCATTTTCAAACTATGTAATCATGCGACAACCATTAAGGGAATGTTGGCGTTGCAGAGTTAAAGTTGCCAAGCCCGCAAAACATGATGATCTAACGGTGGTGATATAAAGTACATCTTAGTTCAGATGTTGACTGTTGATAGACTGTTGGTGCCCTGAGGATGACTGTTGCATTTCAAGTTCAAATTTGCAGAGGAGTTTCACGTCAGGAAGTACCAGAATTGATGGCTTTAGCAGTGGTTTTCAATTGGTTTGGTGGCACAGTTATTTCTGACTAATCCGAGGGGCTCAGTGACCATTCAAAGTGATGTTTTGTACCTGGTGGAGTAGGTTTTTGAGCTTGAGAAGCTTTTTGCAGGCGGTGATTTGTACTAGCTTTCATGGCTATCCCTATCTGCTCTATTTGTTGGCATTCCCTAATTGCGCAAGTCTGACCAGTTGGTGGGGCCGGGTCTTCAAGGGCTTTAAAATGATTAGTTGTCACATGATCACATGTCAAAAATTTTTGATATGCGACCATGCGACCGGTTACTTCTTGTGCTGGGCCCATTGGAGGGGAGGGTAGTGGTCCCGTTGGCGGTATGTGGCATCCTATGGTTGGCTGTCGCATGATCGCATGTTAGAGTTTTTTGACATGCGATCATGCGACTGGTTGACACCTGTTCCTCAGCCCGGTGGTAGGTGGTGATGTGGCATTTTTTGATTGGTTGATGTGGTGGCGACATGGAAGTTATCGATGGGGCCGTTGTCAGAGGGGTTTGTGGGTTGGCCAGCGTGTATCAAGATTTACGGCTAGCATATGATCTCAAGGAATATTCTCCCCCCTTGAGATCATATGCCAATCATCTGATTAAAGGGGTTTGTTTTTAGTGGATCCAACGTGTTATGGAGATGCTAGTGTGCGTGATTTTCATTGGTCAGGGAGTGGTATTGTGGAAAGTTGTCAGCAGAGCTGAGGTTGTAACGTGTTTGATGTGGCACCAGTTGTTTGATCTCACTGACATGGTGGTTCTTGGTTGGAAGTTGACAGTGGCAAGTGCTGCCGGTTTGTCGCATGTTCGCATGAGCCAATTTCATGCTATGCGATCATGCGACAAACCCTATGTGTTAGTGGTGGCGGTTATGCGGCAAGGTAGAAGGGTGACATGGAGGTGTGTCGCATGTCCACATAGCCCATTTCCTGGCTATGCAATCATGTGACAATTGTTGAATGTCATCATTGTGGAGTTAAGGCAGGTCCATGGTGCCAGTGTTGCCGTGTTGCTCGATTCTGGTTGGCTGCTGACTAGTGATGTGGCCGGAGACTTCTGAGTGGGTTTGTGATTGCAATTGCGTGACTAAAGATAAAGGTTAAGTCGCGAAGCCCGGGAAAAATAAGAGGGTCTACGGTCGGGACTTAAAGCTGGTCTCAGTTTGAATATGGGCTGTCGATTCCCTGCAAGTGCCAAGATATGACTGTTGTTTTTCAATTTTAAATTTGCAGATGGTTTTTGCGATAGGAAGTACCAAAATTGATGGTTTTAGAAGTAAATATCGGTATCAGCTGATTACTGTTGCTGAAAGTTGAAATGATTTCATTCTAAACATTAGGCCCTACAACAGTGGGCTTGAACTAATGATAGACACTTTGTTAATTTATGTTTGTATTTATATATATAAAAATCTCAGCTTTGGCCCTTCATCGATCAAAAAAAAATATAGGGTAAGCAAATTAAACACATTTACGTAACATTACTGTATATTATTATCATGTCATTACTAGGTTATTCTTAGCATATTGCATATTTAATATTTATAATGTTAAAATTATTATTAGAATGTTAATTTTAAAATTAATATCATATTTTTGCATTATTAATACAATGCAATTATCTAAATTTACATTATTTCTCTTATAATAAATATTATTACAATACGACTTCCTAAATTTAGATGAGTATTATTTTAGTAATATAATCTTTATTATAATATAAGAACATACCATACTTTACTACAAATATATTAAAATAATGCAAACATGTATGTGTAATAATTAGATGTTCAAATAAACAGTCTTTTTAGTATCATCAATCAACAAATCAAATGTAATGACAATAACATTTTCATTATTTAAATATAAGATGATAGGATTTTCAAATAAAAATAAAAATAATAGATCCATACATGTTATATGCCTCACAATGATTTAGTTAAGTAAATGAATCATTTAGAATAAAATGAATAAAATCATTCATCTCAAATAGATGTATTAAGTATAAAATTTACACCAAACATAATAATGTAGTTTACTATAGAAGGGATGCTAGATAGTTTAACTAAATTTGCATGAGAGTTGAGTGTACAATAATGATCCTAGTAAGTCACATTTTTCTTACTCTATTGGAAATTTGAGCTTCTACATTTCATGGTTAATGATTGAAATAGGGGCAAGGCTCCCCAACTTAGGGAGCCTTTCATAACTACATGTTCTATGTCTAATGGAGATGGGGGGTCCATGTAGCTAGTGAGTCAATAGGCCAGTAAAAATGATCCAAAATATGGGGAGAAACTTTGGATTAAATGGGTATCTAATCCTAACTCCAGAAGAGGAATTCTTGAAGTTGATTCTGAAAAATCAAAACAATACAAAGAGAAAAGTGGTGGTCCATCAAATGGGTGGAAAAATGCCCTTGCTGGTAGTCGTCATAAGCAAGTGGAGGAAGAGTTTTCTCTAGAGTGCTCACAAACTAAGGAAGGAATGACTATTAAGCTACCTACCTTAGCCATTGATTGTATTGTTCCCTTGATGAACAATAATTTAGTTAGAAAATTCTTCTCCTTTTGACCAACCATTGATATGGTTAGAAAATGTGCCTCCCATAAGTTGAAACTTAAGGGGAGTATCAAAATCAACACTATTTCAAGTAGTTGGTTTCTCTTTAAATTTACTACTAAAGAGGATTTGATTGTTTATCTTTTGGGGTCATCACCTATGGAAAGCATTTTCTTTCCCTCTACATATGGAAGCCAAGACTGATCCTATAGTAGGCCTAAGTAGGGAAATTCTAGTTTTCAGTCAAATACTTGGGCTCTTACAAGAATTTTAGGACAAAAAGATTTTCTTCTAGATTGGTAGCACCTTTGATACTATGTCTTCACAAATGAGGTGACTAAGGGAAAATGCAAGTCAGTTTTAGCATGCTTGTGTTAATGTTACTATCAATAAAACTCTTCACAATTTTATGCCCATATAATCAAAGTTGGGAAAGTGGACACGATTTATGAAAATACTACAATTTTATATAAAAAAATGCTCAAAACCAAGTCATGTAACTTTTTCCTATAAAGCCCCTAATAAAGAACCTTTAAAGAACTAAATATTATCTTTATTACCCTATAAGGGTCACAGCCCCCCTAGTTGAGTCCTTGGAACATAAAACCTCATTAGAAGAAATAGAAATACCCCCTTTACAATCTTAAACACTAGAATTCGGTCAAGTGACACCTCCAATCATGTTTTCCCTTGCAAGAGTGGTATTCAAGAATCCTCTAAATAGCCATTGGTTACACCTCCCCCTCAAATTAAAATTAACTTCTCACTAGGTGCCTTAAGAAGCACTCTTATGGGTGAAGAAGGCTAGGTGATCCAAAAATGGAAAAAAGGAAATTAAAAGGTTGATGCTTGAATCCAAGGTTAGATGTCTATCGCAAATATCTACAAGACATAAATAGATTATTAGGGAAATTTCCAACAGTAGGTAGGAACTTGGACTCATAAACCATATCAAAAAAATGAGTTTCCTTTCATGGAACATGAGGGGTTTGAATCCCCCTCCCCTTCCCACCAAAAAAAGAAATGCTTTGCAAAATTTTATTTTTTAAAATAGAATTGATGTTGTCCTTCTATAGGAAGCACTACAACATTTGGGGTTGAATTTGGACGCCAATTTGCGATGCCACTACAATTTGTGTTTGTTTTTTGTATTTTTTTTTTATATATTTTTTTTGTAAGTGCCCCCGATGGTGTCATAATAGCGATGATGAAGTCATAATTGTGACACCCATTTGGTTATAAACAAAAAAAAAGAAAAAGAAAGTGTCATTTGTAATTTGTGAATTCAAAGAGCTGCCGTGAAGATGACACTGCACTTTTGCGTGGAGCGAAGAGGGCATTCGAGTTTGGAATGCTCGAAGAGGCCAACACCATGTGGGAAGAGGGCATTGGCACTTGAGGTAGGCATTCAAGCTTTATCTTCTCATTAACTCAATTTAATTTTGATGGTATTTGTTGATTTAATGGAAAAATATGAATGTTAATATTGGCATTGTTTACATCTTTGCATTTGGAATGCTCGATGGCCTGCGAGCTTTGAGAGCTAGGGCATCATTGCTATTACCTTCAAGGCATTGTATGAAGTGTTTGATCTCTCTTTATTTGTTTTGTTGTTGATATTCACTATGTGGTACTCCCTGTTTATGTTCATTTCATGATGAAATGTCTTGATGGCTCGCGGGCTGCAAGCTAGGGCATCATACATTGTTTATGAGCTCACTATTGAATGTTGGAATTTTTTACATCTTTTCATTTGGAATGCTTGATGACCTGCGAAGCTAGGGCATCATTGCTATTACCTTCAAGGCATTGTGTGAAGTGTTTGATCTCTTTTTATTTGTTTTTCTATTGATATTCACTATGTGGTACTCCCTGTTTATGACCATTTCATGAGGAAATGTCTTGATGGCTCATGGGCTGCAAGCTAGGGCATCATACATTGTTCATGAGCTCATTGTTTAATACTGGCATTGTTTACATCTTTTCATTTGGAATGCTTGATGACTTGCGAGCTTTGAGAGCTAGGGCATCGTTTCTATTACCTTCAAGGCATTGTGTGAAGTGTTTGATCTCTCTTTATTTGTTTTGCTGTCACTAGTAAATTTTACCTTAAATTTTGATGAGAATTAGTCAAATTTTCTACAACAATTGGTCGAATAAAAGACTAAAACTGTCGTCGATATTTTTTCGTTGAATTGTCTACATGATTAATAGTCAAAATTTTGACCATACTACTGGTCGAATTATTGACTGCAACAATCCCTTGGAATTGGAAGCATTCCCATCGATTTAATTGGTGACATGGTCAAAATTTTGACCATATGACAGGTTGAATTATCCACCAATGTTTGTAGAAATTATGGTCGAATGCATAGCATTCTGGTCAAATTTAGTGCTGTGAAATGGTCAAAATTTTGACCAATACTAATTTTTTTTAAATTTTAAAAATGTTTATTAATTACACAACTTAAGCTGAATAGGATGCCTAATACCACCTCAGCCTTTTGTTTCCTCAAAAGTGTCAATAATGACATCATTCAAAAGAATAGCATAGATGTGTTTCCTCAAAAGAATATTATGCCATAATGCCTTGCTAGAAGTACTAGAGCCATTGTACTTGATAGCATAGATGTGTTTCAGTGAAAAGTAATTCACTTTGGTTCCCAAAATAACCCTAATGCCAATGTTTGAATCTATTCATTCCAAAGAGAAATCATTGTTCAAAACTATCTCTTTTCAACCAATACTAACTTTTGTTTAAAAAAAATGTTTATTAATTACATAAATGAAAGAATAATGAGCCGAAGTTCTATTGTATCATTCCTATTGCTACATTGGTGGTCTATAGTATAATACTGACATGTCATTTTCTTTATGATTGTAGCTTGAACATTGTAGGGAACATTGTTGAACGTATAGCATCCTGGTCGAAAATAGTACTGTGTAAAGGATGAAATTTCGACCAATACTAACTTTTGTTTAAAAAAAATGTGACACCATTTTCAATATATTCCTACTTTTAGTTGAATATATTGCTTGTCTATAATTAGTATGCATATATGAATCTATGAAGCTTTGATTTAGCTATTTTCTTCTATTTAGCACAATTAGAAAGCTTTGTTTACCTACAGATTTGTGTGCTTGTCTAAGTTTGATATGCAGATATAAATTGGTATTCAGATATAAATTATTGAGCTTCTCTTTGTTTTGATAATAGTTTAACATTCTCTACTTAACAGGGCCAACCACGTGAAGGTGGAAGCTCATCTGGTCCCTCCTAGGATCCTCTTATGACCCTTTATGACATTTTAAGACCTCTAAGATGTATTCTTAGAGGTCATAAACGGTCGTAAACACTCATTCTGTTGGTTGTTGCCAGCTTCTCTTTGAGCTTCTCTTTGTTTCAAGAATAGTTTAACATTCTTTGAGAAACATAATTGTAGGCATCATGGTCACATTTTTTTGGAGACAATGTAATTGAGTGGTATACCTAGACGATGGAGAGCAACTTCTGCACCTCCGAATCCAAGTTGTTATCCATCCCGCAGTGTCAACTTGGAAATGAAGGTGCAAAAATTTCTCTCCGTGTAGGTATACAACTCAATTATGTTGTCTCCAAAAAAATGTGACCATGATGCCTACAATTATGTTTCGAGAATAGTTTAATTAACATTCTCTACTTAACAAGGCCAACCATGTGAAGGTGGAAGCTCATCTGGCCCCTCCTAGGAGCCTCTTATGACCCTTTACGACATTTTAAGACTTCTAAGATGTATTCTTAGAGGTCATAAATGGTCGTAAAGGGTCATAAGGGGTCCTAGGACACAACAGCTAAGAAATATAAATGTAGGCATCATGGACACAAGGTTTTGGAAACACAACATAATTGAGTGGTATACCCAGATGATGCAACACAACCACTACTCCTATAGTTCTAAGTTGACACCACAGGATCCAAAAGCCAAAGAGAAGGAATCTATATATGGTTTTTGGATCCACAGTGTCAACTTAGAGCTACAGGAGTAGTGGTTGTGTTGCATTTTCTGGGTATAGCATTCAATTATGTTATGTCTCCAAACAATTGGGACCATGATGCCTACATTTATGTTTCTCAGCTATTGTGATACCTACATTTATGTTTTGTAGCTGTCATGTTTATTTGCATGTTCTTTGTGTTTGGCTTCTCTCCCTCGAATTGAAAATAAGATTTTTCCCACTCTGAATTGAGAATGCATGTGCAACACAAGCAGAATATGCACGGACAACAAGTGGAGTTGAAAAAACACAACACGTTTACATTTTCACGATGGTCTATAACTTAAAATACGCAATTAAAGACCTCTATAAAAAATGCAACCCTGTTGTGTTTTTCAACTCCACCTGATATCCATGCATATTCTACGAGATTGCATATTGAACTAGGCTTCTCCTTCCGCATTGCCTGAAACCAAGAGACTATCACAGTTAACATCTAAATGGCACGTCTCATCATCACAACTAATCCACCTTAAACAATTGAATATGTTTTCTTGTATTAAATATTCATTAATCAAAATTCGAATAGAAAATGTATACCTTGAGTACTACAATTCACATTATAATCGATGCCTCCATCGTGCTCGGCCGGTGCAATATCAATATCCGCAGGCTGCATTCCAATGTAAATAATAGATTTAGATGATGATATCACATAAATGCCTAATTCACAGTCCATCATTTGTTCTCTGAAACACTAAATTAGGGATTTCTGCGATATCCTCATCTGTATCTACAACTATTGCCTCTGTTGTTGCAGGTGCTTTTCCCCTATTTGATATTTATCTTTAGGTGTCCACACTCATTCTGTTGGTTGTTGCCAGCTTCTCTTTGTTTTGAGAATAGTTTAACATTCTTTGAGAAACATAATTGTAGGCATCATGGTCACATTTTTTTGGAGATGATGTAATTGAGTGGTATACCCAGACAATGGAGAGCAACTTCTGCACCTCCGATTCCAAGTTGTTCTCCATCCCACAATGTCAACTTGGAATAGTTTCATCCCCGATGTGACCATGATGCCTACAATTATGTTTCAAGAATAGTTTAATTAACATTCTCTACTTAACAGGGCCAACCACGTGAAGGTGGAAGCTTATTTGGCCCCTCCTAGGAGCCTCTTATGACCCTTTACGACATTTTAAGACCTCTAAGATGTATTCTAAGAGGTCGTAAATGGTTGTAAAGGGTCATAAGGGGTCCTGGGACACAACAAATGAGAAACATAATTGTAGGCATAATGATCACATTTTTTTGGAGACAACGTAATTGAGTGGTATACCCAGATGATGAAGATCAACTTCTGCTCCTCCAGTTCCAAGTTGACAATGCGGGATCCCAAGACCATAGATAAGGAATAAATTGAGAGAGTAGAGGAGGGCCACAATGACAAAAATAATAGAGGACAAACCTCAAGTTAAATGAGGCAACTACAAACATTTTAATAGAATTTTATTAAAATGTTTACAGTTGCCTCATTTAACTTGAGGTTCATCTTGTATTATTTTGGTCATTATGGCCCTCCTCTGCTCTCTCAATTTATTCCTTATCTATGGTCTTTGGATCCCGTAGTGTCAACTTGGAATCAAAGGAGCAGAGGTTGCTCTCCATCATCTAGGTATACAACTCAATTATGTTGTCTCCAAAAAATTGTGACCATGATGCCTACAATTATGTTTCTTAGCTATTGTGAAATCTACATTTATGTTTCTCAGTTGTCGTGTTTATGTGTATGTTTTTTATGTTTTTGGGAAGACATCTTTCTAGCCTGAGCCTAGATCCTTCGACAATTAGCTTAATAATAATTGTAGATGATAGATGAGCAATTAGCTATCCAAGAAAAAGCCAATAAATGAACTATATGTACCCCAATTAATGTGCCCTCTATGCGTACCCAAATGATATATTTGAAACAACAAGGGTAAGGCTAAATTTACCCTTGTTGGTTCAAATATATCATTTAGGTATGCGTAGAAGGCACAGGAATTGGGGTACACACAGTTCATTTACAAGATTTTTCTTGGGAAGCTAATTGCTTAGCTCTCATTTGCTTCATTTATTATCAAGCTAATTGTTGAAGGATCCAAGCCTAGGCTAGAAAGATGTCTTCCTATTCTATTTAAGCCATATTCATTGTTCTTGTCAAACTTCCTTGGTACAGTAGGCTTGCTCTCTGCAATACTCTTCTTCAGCGAGACTTGATACCATACTGCGCTCAATCTTCAGCGAGACTTCATACCACGCAACATCTGTAGATTATGTTCAATGCATTATTTATGCTTGTATTGGTGGGAAAAATCTTGAAAACATGCAAAAGAGATAGTCAATCCATAGTCAAGGTCAAGGAACAAATGGAACAACCAAGAAAACACTATATGTTAAATCATGTGATTGATAGCAGATTGGGGCTCCCATGAGCCATAAACATGAAGAATTATTAAAATATTAGTTACAATATGAAAATACTAAACTAACTAATTCCTGAGTTCATCTCTGCATATGGTCGCAACAAATTAGATATGAGATTACAATACAGAGAAGGCATCGTAAAAATATAATTTTAGAATTTGCCCTAGCCTGACACGTTTTGCACTCAAATCCTTCATCGCGGATAAGTGGAGATGGGTGGATAGATGTAGATGAGTTGTCATTGACCCAACTAAAGTATCCGCAACCATTATTTCCCTGTAATACCCAGTCTACATTAGTTCTTATATTATAATGAATAGTATTTACATTAGAAACTTTAAATATATACACATTAGCAACCTTTTTTTGATTAGGGCAGCACCAAAATTGTCATCCAGGGTTGTTCAATGTCCGTGAAGTCTTCAACACACACTTCCCACCACCACATTGATAGTTTGGTACATTGACAAGAGTCATCGAACCTCTATCAATAATGCACCGCACCATCGTTACTACATTTATTATTTTTATATGATTATTTTTATAGTCCAAATACACCAAGGAGTACCATCAGAAATATTAACCATTTACAATAATGAAAAGTAAACCTAAATCAAATAGCTCATTTTTTTATCAGCGTGTGTAGTCTGTGTGTATATGAAAAATGAAAGAAAGATGAAGCTGAAATAAAATAGTGAACAAAGTAGTATTCCACATAGAGTGAATGAAATATACCATCAAAAGAAGGTGACAAAATCCTGTCACGAAGCACAAACATAGGAAATCAAAAAGGGACAAAAGATGAGAAATAAGAAAAATCATTACGACTATAGAAAAATCATTTATACTATAATAAAAAAAAGAAACACTCTTTGTCAACAATTTCCAAAATCATTAGGACTATAAATGGACAGTTCTGATATTGCTTTGCCATTACAACAATTGAGCATTCATCATTTGGTACTTCTTGGTGTATTCCATTTAAGTTTTTTAGTTGCCATGTTTATGTGCATGTTCTTTATGTGTTTTGCTTCTCTCCCTCGCAAGGGATACGTTGATAGGTAATTGATTTGAAAACATAATGATTTGACAGTCTTTTTTTAGGATAGGCATAATCATCCCACCAACCTTAATTAGCAACATTGGTGTCCTATCATTGCACAAGTGCAAGACGGTAAGGGTCTATTCAAGGAGGGATGAAAAAAAGGTCATTTTAACCTTGCAAGCCTAGGTTTTGGAATAGGTTTAGGTTTCTCAATAAGGTCGAATACATTGTTTTCTGCATTATATGTAATGTCAACATTCACTGATTAGTAGATATTTCAAGTCTCCAAGTGTGGAGTTCACTATCCCTGGTAGTTCTCTATTGGTTTACAATAGTGCTTCTTCCCATAATCAAACAATGGATTTGATTCCAACCTAAGATTACATTAAACCCCTCATAAAATTTCAAAACAATAAGAATATAGTCTTCATTCATAGTCACTGTCAATGTTCCTCAAATCAGTGATTAGAACAGGCAATTAAAACATCCCTCAAATCATTAATAAGTTGATTATTATATAAGCTCCTCAAGCATGAGTTGGATGATGTGGATTATGTAGATATAAGAACTAATGTATCCACATCATCCAACTCATGCTTGAGGGGCTTATATTATTTACTGTCTCATAATAGTAAGATTGGTACCTATCCTAGTAAGTCATTATGAGACAGTAAATATGATCTACATCCAATCTTGGTCCACAAGCATGAGTTGGATGATGTGAATTATGTAGATATAAGAACTAATGTATCCACATCATCCAACTCATGCTTGAGGAGCTTATATTATTTACTACCTTTTTGCCTTGGCATTTGTCATTATTTTTGAGAAATTCAGTCTATAAAAGGATGGTGAACAAAAATGACAGTCCAATAGATGGAAATTCAAGTCCCATAAATATCAGTGGACAGTGCTAAAACAAAATTATGACAGCCTTCATGTTGAAGTGATAGTCTTTCCTAAGAAAATACTGGACAATTGTAAGTCCAAACATTAAGGTTGTGTAGAAACAGTCTATAAAAGCTTACAAGCAAGACAAGAATGACCTTTGAAAATGTTGGATGACATGTTGATAATGGTTGCCATATAGAAACAGAAAAGGAAAACCATAGAACAGTCAGTCCTATGAAGAATTTAAAAGGCTAAAATGGAAGACAATCTAAATGGTCATGTGACAATCACAAATGTTGTTGGAGTTGAACAAAGCAAACTAGGCCAAGGGAATGATGAACTAATAGGTATAATAGTCAATGTTAAACAAGTTGGTGTCAAAAGAACGTTGATCTCAAAGGATTTTTAGTTAATCGTGAAGGTAAAATTTTGAAGACAGCTGAAGACAACCAACAATCCAAGTATAGCCACAAGAAACATTAGAATGAGGACAATCATCCCATGACAGTCATGCCAAACAACAATGAGCATGCAATAGTTCTTGATGGAAGATCAAAGGAGAGTAGACAACAAGTCAAGTTTTTGCAAGAAGTACATGAAATATTTTAGAGGCTCAATAGCATGACTAACTAACAATATGGAGGATAAGGTGATAGTCCACTAAAGGACATTCATCCAAGGCAGCATTATGCAAAGGATAGTACTAGAAAATGAGAAGTTTGGTAATGATGGATGATGGAAAGGTCAATGAGAAAAGTATGAATGGATTGGATCAATGGATTGGAATGGATATGGGTAGAGTATAGAAGAGTTTATAATGATGTTAGAGTTTCTTGTGGATGAGAAGGAACAACCATAGTGCTTAGGGGAATAGTGTGATGACTGTCCCAACTAGAGAATCCCTCATATTTCTCTTAGTAAGCTGAATAGTTGTGGCATAGGATCCTTCAACTGTTTGTGGACCCTTTGTCTTGTAAACAATGACCAATCTTTCAATCAAATGCACCTTATGTTTGATGTGTGGTGGTAACTTTCTCATTGTAGTGACGAATCTATTGTTTAAATCAACTACACATGAATATGAGAAAGACAATGAGGATGCACAAACATGAATGATTCATATGTTTCAAGGTACAAAAATCTCCTAGATAGACAAAGGGTCCACAAACAGTTGAAGGATCCTATGCCACAACTATTCTTACTGAGAGAAATATGATATGAAAATCTCACAACTAGATACAGCTGCCCCAGGCAAGGCAGTTTGCATAATTGGACAAGTTGAAAGGTACCATGAAGAACCTATAATATAAAGTTGTGATTCTCTAGTTGGGACAGTCATCACACTATTTAGAAGAAATATGAAGAAATAGTACTACTGTCTAGGATATTTTTGTACCATTCTTTGGCACTTTCTTTTAAGGAATTCACAAACAATTTTATCAAGGCATACTCATTGTCTGTCTCATATTCATGTGTAATATTGTCAAACATATTGAGCACTTTAAATAAATAATGCAATGGAAAAGAAAGAGAAAATAGCTTTAAATCAAATTTTTAATTCAATATTTTTTTAAAATGCCAAGTTACTAGCTAATTCTTTTAACCAAAACCAAATCCAAATCCAAGTGTAAGTCAAAAATCAGCTTGCCAAGTACTCATCAAATCAATATATCTTTTTATTTGAATGTCAATTTTTACTATCTAAAAAAACTATACATGCACACCTATGATTCTCTATCATAAAAATATGAATAAGAACTGGTTTTGGATTGCACTGAGACCTTTATAGTGCCATGAAGAACCTATAATATAAAGTTGTGATTCTCTAGTTAGGGCAGTCATCACACTATTTAGAAGAAATATGAAGAAATATGAATATGAAGAAATAGTACTACTGTCTAGGATATTTTTGTACCATTCTTTGGCAATTTCTTTTAAGGAATTCACAAACAATTTTATCAAGGCATACTCATTGTATGTCTCATATTCATGTGGAATGGATATGGGATAGTCATCACACTATTCCCCTAAGCACTATGGATTTTCCTTCTCATCCACAAGAAACTCTAACATCATTCTAAACTCTTCTATACTTTGCCCATATCCATTCCAATCCATTGATCTGGCCAATCCATTCATACTTCTACACAAACAAATTAACTCACCAAAATGTTGTCATTCTGGGACAGTCATTATAGGGACAATGACCAATCTTTCAATCAAATGCACCTTATGTTTGATGTGTCGTGGTAACTTTATCTATTGTTTAAATCAACTACACATGAATATGAGACAAACAATGAGGATGCACAAACAAGAATGATTCATATGTTTCAAGGTACATTAGGAACAATAGATTCCAAGTGGAGATGCATTAGGAACCTTATTGTCATTCACTGAGATGTAACATTGAGGGAATGGTGTTAGTTGGTTGGAATGGTTATGTTAGGAAGTTATGGGATGGTTATGTTCCCTGTTAGTTGGAATGGTTATGTTATGAATGGTCATAGGGAGTCTCTATTACAAAACAGTGAGAACAGACTGGTGTATGTTTTGGTGAACGAAAAGACAATAAAACTTTATTGTTCTATGCAATTCGATGACTATTTGAAACTCTATTAACTTGGTTGAATTATATAGGCATTGATAGAGTCTTTTTAACCAAATTGACTTGCTATTTGATGAGTTTCAGTTTACTTTGAACTTGCTGTTGCGCTGGTGTAGAACAGTGGTTATCTTTTAATTGTTTTGTTATTGCAGTAGAGTTTTAGATAAATGGAAGTCATTCCATGAATAATATAAGGCCTAATTCATGGAATGAAAATTATTAACTTGTATTATATAAAGCTGACCATGCATATGCAGATCCAAGTGAGTTAGAAGTGATCACAGTCAAGAATGGTGAAAGAAACCAGTGAAAATGGTGGCTCGGGTGTAACAGTGGATGATCTGTCCACATAAGGTATCTATTTTATGTTTTGGAATAGTTTATTATATTTATTGAAAGGTGATTCAATCACCAATTGGTTGCAGAAGTGAGTTGTGATAGGAGTTTGAAGAAGCCCTAAAAACCAGGGGTAGAGGGCACCGAATTTGGGGTTTTCTACGTTGCAAAGCCTTTGGAGTTAATTCCTTTTGCATATGGCCATTTTATGGCATAAATTTTTTTTCCTTCTATACCCCGACCAACCTAAACCATTTTCATTAATGGTCGATAATTTTCGTAGAAAAATGATGTCAAATGTTCTAACGCAACAATCAATTACACATTCAGAAGTAGACTGTTATAACAAAAATTAAATTTGTAATCCTTTCAATTCATAAGGATCATAAATTTATTAGAACCTATCCTACCAAGGATTGAATCATAAATAAATAAGCTTCTACCTCCTTCGTGTGCATATTACAATGCAATGGTAAGTGGAAGGATAATAATAGGTTCTTAGTTGTCAGGAAAAACAAATACACCATCAAATCAACTAAGAAAAAGTGTACAAATAATGTAAAGATGCCCTTTAAATATTCTGTGAAAGATGGAATAGCATAAGAAAATAGGTGGGTGTACAAATAGAGTAGACAAATGAGCTTCCAATATGGTGTTCAATATAATTGGGGAAAATTGAAGGAAATCTGGACATGTCATGCATTGAAAAACCAGTTTATTTCCCAAAATTTTTAACAAGATCCATGCCAGGTTGCAAGATCAAAATCAATTTATCGATGAAATTGGAATTTGACATCTGCAAGAAAATGAAGGAATTGGGTCTTAAACTTGAAGAAATGTTTGGGAAAATCCATTTCATTTTGATGTTGATCCAATTGTCATGAAAGCTTCTAGATTTCTTCATTTTGTTATACTTGTCAATTTTATGAAACTTAATGCTTTTTTCTCCTTTGTTTTGCAAGGTGAATTGGAGGAGAAGCTAGGAAGGTGAGGAAATGATGGTGAAGTTAAGCTCAAGATTTCAAGCTCGAGGACTTCAAGTGAGAAGGAAAATTCAACATCAAGATTATCAAAGTACAAATTCAAGGCAAAATGAAGACCGAGTTCATGAAGATGCGAGTTCAAAGTAAACAACAAGTTCAAAGTAAACTAAAACTCATCAAATAGCAAGTCAATTTGGTTAAAAAGACTCTATCAATGCATATATAATTCAACCAAGTTAATAGAGTTTCAAATAGTCATCAAATTGCAGAGAACAATAAAGTTTTATTGTCTTTTCGTTCACCAAAACATACACCAGTCTGTTCTCACTATTTTGTAACAGAGACTCCCTATGACCATTCATAACATAACCATTCCAAATAATAGGGAACATAACCATCCCATAACTTCCTAACATAACCATTCCAACCAACTATCATCATTCCCTCAGTATTAAAAGAATTAGCCTCATAACCAACTATCATCGTTCCCTTCCTAACATAACCATTCCATAACTGAGATGTAACAAAACCCTCACTGTTCCGTAATAGTCAATCAATGCCGCATTGTTTCTGCATTTTAGGAGTTAGTAGGCTATTATACAGGTTAGAATAACACATCCCATGAAGCCAGGGCCCTTGGATTTTCATGGGATGGTCATATTATGAAAAGAACCTAGACTGTTGCAAGAAAACTCAAAACTTATAATTTGTTAACTGATACCAGGCATCTAACTTTTAGCACAGTGTGTATCAATCTTGTTCAAAACAAATAATGAATGAAAAGGAACTTCTATTACATCTCAGTGAATAGCAATAAGGTTCCTAATGCATCTCCACTTGGAATCTATTGTTTCTATGGAACAGTTTCCTTAAACGAGCACTGGTGTTTTGGAACTATATGCAGTCCCTGTTATTATAGAAACCCATAATTTAAATTTGTGGGTTCTGCTAGACTACTATGTATTTGCTATGACTGTTGTTCATTGTGTGGTTAAATGTTTGTTAAGACACAGTCTGCCACTAGTTAGAAACTTACACTTTGGATAACGCACCCCAAATTCATACTCATGCATTTTTAAGTTTGATTGTGTAGTATTATTTACATTTTTTCCACAGAGTTCCATTCTTTGACAAACTATGTTCGAAGGTATTTTGATTGGCTTTGTTATGGGACTCAACCCTTAACTTGTATCTCCTCCATGAGAATCCAATTGTTGGAAGGGGACCAAGTTAAGCATATATATATATATATATATATATATATATATATATATATATATATATATATATATATGTATATATATATACATACATATATATATATATATATATATATATATATATATATATATATATATATATATATATATATATATATATGTATATATATATACATATATATATACATATATATATATGTATATATATATATATGTATATATATATATGTATATATATGTATATGTATATATATATATGTATATATATGTATATGTATATATATATATGTATATATATGTATATATATATATATGTATATGTATATATATATGTATATATATATATATGTATATATATATGTATATATATATATATATGTATATATATATGTATATATATATATATCATAAATATATATATTCATGCTAAGATCAGCTATGAAGGAAATACAGTCGAATGTCATATATATATATTAGTCACAATGTGTATCATGACTGTGATAATAGTTATGATACCTATACATACCGTGATTTATAATAGTCATGATACATATACATACCGTAACTTACATCAATGCTATATATACCAGTCACAATATGTATATGTATTGTGATTGTAGTCATGATACATATACATATTGTGAACTATATCACTGAAGTCGATAATCATGATATTACCATGCATCATGTGTTAAGTGTTAAAACAGTAATATGAAATGACATCATTATAATTAGAAGTTGATTGTTATCAAATGATTATTATTGTGGAAAGACATGACCCTACGTAACTATCCAGTCACATACGATCATGTCCTTTCACAGTAATAACTGTTCATTCTTCTACTTATATGAGATCATATCTATTGTTTAGAAATCAATCACAGTGGCAATTATCTAATCCAACAGAAGTTTGATTACGAAAAAGCATTACATTTATTCTTTATTCTGATCTATATTCTTTAACACCCTGCCCTGCAAAATGTATGCAAAATGTGGAAGTATAGACAAAGGCCAGTGAAATTTTTGACAAAATGCATTTAAGAATCATGGTTTTATGGAATGCCATGATTGCAAGATAATCACAAAATATACTTGCTGAAAAGGCTTTCAAAAAATTTCAAGCAAATGCAATCAACACATGTAAAATCAAATTTGACAACCTGTCAGCATCCTTCCTGGATATTGCCAAAATGGGAGCTTTGGAACAGGGTATGGACATCCATCAAAGCATAATGATAGGGTTTTTTTACTTGGATTCATCCTTTCTTTGGTCAAAATGGAAAAGGAAACATATGGGGGATATGGTTTATTTTATCCTATCCTTCTGGCAACATGCTTTGAAGCTTCAATTGCCACAAAAAAGAAAAGAAAAACCTCAATGCACCTATATTAACATTTAAGTCTTGATACTATTTCAAATTTGCAAGGACTATACTTATCAAACTTCTTGTTATTCCTTAGCCTCCAATATTGTTTGTTGGGATCACATTTCCTACCCTTGAGCCTGTATGCAATTTGGAGTGCCCAAAAATTTCCCTAATAAAAGTGCTTATAGGGTAATTATTATCTATTAGCATTCAACCTTATCCTGAATACAAATGTTTATGTTCTAATATTTTACTTATTTAAAAGGAGTATGAATATGTGTATAGTACATATTACACAAGAATATCATGCATCATCTAATAACAACCCCGGTCTGAGATGTGGGTATCATACAAAATCCTTAGTGTATTCACATAATGAAGCAACAAAAGTACATACCCTAGAAAATGGGCGTCGGCTAAGCTCCTAATAAAATGCACCGAAAGATAGAAAAATAAAACTTTGGGAAATCTACAAATGGTGAAAACACTATTTTTTTAGCGATTTCTTTTGAAGACTTGCAATGCAAAGTATGCAGATCATGCATAGTTAATGTCTTTCCCAATTCTGAGCATTGAACAAATGAAATGACATTACCCTAATTTGTTTTTTCACCCAGCGGCATGGAATCTCCGTGATGAAAGCACAAATTAGGGCCACAACTTCATGGCAAAGCTGACACAATGTGCTGATTTTGGCCTGACAGAATGTCGTGGGACAGAGAGGAATAAAAAAAAACTAATAACACGAACGCATTGGAGTTACTACAACACTACCAAAATATTAGTTAAACTTGTTGTAGCATAACAACTGTATGTTCCTTACGAAATCGACTGTGTAAGTTTTGAATGAACAACTTTTACAAGTTACACATGCCACTATTACATCCAAATTGGTTGCGAGTATATGTAAATATCAATTACTTGTGCTATCAACCATAAGAAATGATAAAAAACACAGAAGGAACGTACTCAAAATTTTGTTTCACTTTTAACCTTAGGTGTAGGTGCGCTCTTCAGGAATAAGCTCCGCTCCGCTCCTAATTCGCGTGCTCGCTGCACCCGTAAAAGTGAAAATGAGAATTGAAATGTTCTTTTTAAGTAATATGCCTGTATTCGTTGAACATTCGATCGGCATCATATTGGTCGAAAGTTCGATGAACACGGGCATGGTTTTAAAAAAAGAACAAATTTTTCCTTCTATACCCCGACCAACCTAAACCATTTTCATTAATGGTTGAAAATAAAGGTCAAAAAATGATGTCAAATGTACTAGTGTGTTGATATTCACTATGTGGTACTCCCCGTTTATGATCATTTCATGAGGAAATGTCTTGATGGCTCACGGGTTACAAGCTAGGGCATCATACATTGTTCATGAGTTCACTGTTTAATACTGACATTGTTCATGAGCTTACTGTTTAATATCTGGTGAGGCCATGTAAATGGTACCAGGCCAACCCAATCAACCCAACAAAATGTGTCATGTTTATCTTTGTCAAATACACTCGTTCACCATTTTGTTCTTGTTCTTCATACAAATATTGCATCAAAATTAATTGTATAAATATTGTATAATTAAGCCTCAAACAAAAAAAGTGCAAACCTATAAACTTACAAGCTATATACACCACCCTGATTCGTTGAAAAGGTCTTAGCCTTCTTTTAATGCCCTGCCAAGGAACCCAGGAGAACTTAACCTAAACATGCGACTAAGTTTGCAGAATAATTTTTTTTTTAAAGTGTTAACATTCAACAACATCAAAGTTTTACAATGCAAAAGCAATTTCCATTTACTCACATTAATATAAACAACCAACACAGGTTACAACTCTCAAGGGTTCCTCGATGAAGATTACGTTAACATTAATTAATTAAAATAGATTAGGTACAATTATAAAATTCATATAAACAAATAAAGGATAAAAACAACATCACATAGAAGATAACATAAATACATCTGGTACCATAAGGTATCCATAAATGTACATCCACTGCACATGTCGCAGGGTATTTAATACAATAACCGAAAAGAAGAACACATGATATCTCTGAAAAATTGATACAAAGATACATGATCACAAGAAGAAGAGAAAGAAGAACACAACTCCATCAATGAAGATCAAGAAGGAACAACTTCTACAGGGATCATCCAGCACCGGTACACAAACATTGGAATCTCAAATGGTAAAAGAATCACTACCACTTGACCTCGTGAACTTAAATGGTCCACTCCCACTGTGCTGAGGAGATAACAACAGATCCCACTTGGATTACAAATAACAAACAGCTCAAGCTAAGGAAAGGATCTTGAAAGCTCTCTAACTCAAGGTGAAAAAGTAATAATGCCATGAAAGACTCACTATTCCAGAGGCAACTGACACATGTAGGATAACTAGACTATGCATAGGAAGGTGTCATCATGTACATCTAAGCCTTGAGTTTTGTCCTTGTAATCTCTCTGGATCCTGGCACCCAAGTGACCATACACGGTGTCAATGACCTCTCGTACTGATGAAGCTATTGAATATGCCAACTCATGCCTTGAAAGGAGGCTAGTCATCTTCTCCATTCCCACCTTAGTCTATACTAGCACTAATCCAGGGTGAGGAAACATATCTTGTTAGGTTCATTTTAATAACTCTCAATGTTATATTATGTTATCACTTGATTATAGATACTTAACAATAAGTGATCCTAGTAGCCACTTGTGGGCCCTGACGCTTATTGTAAGCCACCTCCTACTACATATCTAGGTAAACTACCCTAGGCTCACAAATCTCACATAGATCAAATCAGGTACACAATCAGGTAATCCCAAATCTAGTTTCACATACAAGAACTAGAAATGATTACAAAGGCACCAAAAGCAAAACACAAAACATCGTGAGCCCGTAAGGTCAAGTCAGGGTATAATCGGAATAACCTCGCACATCAAAACATAAAACTGAGAACAAGAACAAATTGACACAACCTCTGACCTCTGTCTTTCCCCTAGGTCTTCTAGAATTCTGATATCATAGTAAGCACAAGAAGATACTCCAGGCATGAAGAAGACACATTTGTACCATAGAAAACTGAGAACTAATCCATAAACATTTGGAGTTCCATAATGAACATAATTAAATCTAAGTATAGAATTACATATCAGCTGCTAACATAATGACGCAATAAAGCCTTAATGATAGAATATTTCCTAAATAAGATCTAGGAATTCAAGAGAATGAAAATGCCCAATTTCGGTGAAAACATGATACTTACAAGTAATTCTCTCCAAAAATCTAATCATTCAAAGATAAACAATTTTCATGTGAAAATGCATATCCCAATACAAACATAAATATAAATATTTATAATCATTAAATTAATGAATTAGAATCTAATTAGCATAATCTAATGATAAGAAAAGACTTAACCAAATAGACTCATTCTATAATGCTGATAATGAAATAAGTCTATCTTCACTCTAATGATTAATAAATTCTATACTTATATTTTTTTTTCAAAAATATACAATGTGTATAAATATAAAATTCACAACATAAAATAAAATTCCAGACGTAGAATATATGGCACAATTTGCCATTCAATCAAATTCTAAATTTTATTTATTTAATCTAGAAAACATTTCGCATATAAAACTATAGCTTATTTTAATAAAACTTAATTAATAAATAAAAATTAATTAAAGTAATTATCAAGTAAAGATAAGCTGATTTAATAAATAAAAATTAAAAATTAAATTAAAAATAAAAATTAAACTAAGCTATGCATTAAAATAAAATCGGCTGCGGCAGGCCTGAGCTCTGCCGCACAGTACCCATGGCTGCGGCAGGCTTGAGCTCTGCCACATGGTACCCTCAGGTATCGCTGGTAGGCTAGGCGTTTGCTATGGTAGGTGTGATAGGCGAGGGGAGGGTGGTCGGGGGTGGTAGCCCCCACCCTCCTTAAAATAACCATTCATATTTTTAAAAAAAATTTATTTAATATTTTTAATAAATATAAAACCAATACAATTTTTTTTACAATGTATTTTTTTTTATAAATATATTTTCTTTAATACTTTATTTAGTAAAAGAACAATGTCTAAATACATAATAAATTAATATTTATATATATATTTTTAATCGAATAACAGATTTATTCTAAAGGAAGATGGATTTTTTTTAAACAGAATATAACAGTCCCTATTTGTAAACTTTGAAAAATATTTCCTATGCTCAAATCCTAGATTCAATCTTATTGGTTTGTCCATGCAATTGTAAAGGACTGTATATTTTTTCAGCTAGCATTTTTTTTTAACCAGAATGGGATTTTCTACTAAAATTGGGTTTTTATCCAAATTGATTTCTTTCTAATGGATACATTTATTTATTCAGTTCTTATAGTTAAACTATAATATAGATTTGATTTATCATTTACTAGGAAATCTGTAATGAATCTTCTAACAAAATTTTGCTAGCATAACCCTGCTATGTTAAAATTTAAAAAAACATAAAATTAATTCAACTAGGGTTTTTCTAAATACCCGAAATTCAAAGAAAGTACAAATCTTTCTATTGAGACACATGGAAATTTGCACAAATAGAGAAAGCCAAATTATATGTAAAAACAAACTAACAGGCATAAATTCAATGTCTACCTCAGATCCAAAGCTAGAGATTGAAATGAAAACCCTTTTAAGATCTGAAGGCAGGATTTCTTCCAAAATCCATTCAATCTTGTAGCTATGAAACTATGTAGAAAAGAGACACCTGATCTAGATGCACAAGCAAGAATCACACAATCCAAATTCTCCAAAAATTTCAAGATGCCAATTCCAAGCTCTCTCCCCAAAAATTACTCCAAAACCTATCTAATCTTCAAATGAATGCAAAATTCTCCCTAATAGGGATTCAATTCCCCATTTCATGCAACCCTAAAGATAACTCCACAACTAATTCCTACTTCAACTCCAAATCAGAAATTGAAAGAAAATCTAATTAATAAATTAAAAATATTTTTCATGCACAACTCAAGTTTGACTTTTTAGATCAAGTTGATAACTTTTGAAAATAATTCAATTTCAATAATGCACATGTTATAATTTAAAATATGTATTAAATAGATTAAATATTTAATGCATCCTAAAACCATGTAATCAAATATTGAATTATTTAATAAAGCACACAAGCACATTACAATCTAATTACCAATTAAACAATCAATTAAATCTCAATAATCAAATATTTGACTTTTAATTAAATTTTTCCCAAATAACTATAGGAACATGATTAATATTAACTTTCAACTATAATCATTGATCAATAAATCACATAAAATCACCCACTTAAGCAATAATTCAACTAAAGCCAAATGAAGATAAAATCAAACAAAGTAAAACCAAGCAACATCAGAAAGGGATCCACAAATTCTTGTCAACTAAACAAATTCAGGTAGGGTAGTCAAACTGATACTTGTCCAATCCTAGGACAAATGGGCTTAGGTTAGGGTTTTGGATCCATGTTATCTCCCCTCTCTTACCATTTGAGATATTGCGATAGGGCACACTCATCCTGACAATTCAAGGAAGTCGATGCCCGATACCTACAAACCTGCATACAAAACCTACATGTACATACATATATAAATATATAACAAACAATGGCAGGGATCGACCGATCGTGTGGATCTCACAAGCAAGTAACTATGACTCCATCCCTCAACCACATCAGGCACGCCAAATAGAAATATAAAATAAACACATCAACCATACACATGCAAGTATGGGGTCAGTAAAATCATAAGCAACAATGATTTCCTAACATATAATCTATCATCCTAAAGTGATCATAAAATTTATGAAATTAGACTAGGGGCGGGGTACTACATCCACCCCCCCTAGGATTAGGCTTACTTATGGAATCCTACAAACAGATGAGGATATATATCCCCCAAGCACAAAGCATTTACTAAAAATAAAACATAACATCTGAAAATAGGCCATAAAATAAGAACATGATATACAATCATTAAGAACAATATAATATTTACTTTAGGAACAGATTGAAACTCACATTAAACAATCATTCATTTAGAATTCAAATAGATCAAAACATTTATTCATTCATCATCATAGAAAACATCTAGAATCAATTACATAAAACACACATTCACATCTACATCAAATAATGAGTTGGAGAAGTTCATGAAAATCTATCTAATTAATGCAACACTTATGCAAACATAAAGGATACACAATGATTCTATTTTCACAACACAAACATAGTAGCATCTCTGCAATCTCCTCCCTTATACATACTATCAGGGGTTCATGATGAACATGATAGAAACAACACTTATCACAAAATAGGGCCAACAATATCAAACATTCGGAGTAGCCACCACAAACTCAAAAAGTAAAACCTAAGTGGGTGTATCACAAGTCCAACATTAAATTGTAAGAGCACTCAATTTTCATCAATAAATAAGTGTGACTAGTGTCATAGAATAGATAATGAAAAGAGAGTTAGGTGACTAATCCAATCATAAGAAAGTTCAAAAATTTCAATGCCAGCCCATACACAACACGAACAATTCATCAATCAACCAAAAATAAGTCATCAATCATAAAACATTCACAGAACAAGGTGACTAGTGGTAGCCACACTCAAGGAAGTAATCGCTTCATGACATCCAAAGGTACTTCATCCTAGATGCATTAGAGAAGGTAACCATACACAATAAATAGTCCAATCACCTATGACAATCACTAGGTAAGTGTTATCTCAAAGACATTTAAGAGAAGCAAAAACATAAATGTTTAGATGTAATTTAATGGTTATCAAACATGAAAGAGTTATATGTCTATGTTTGGTTTCAAGTTTAAATAGTTTAGACATCTAATGGGCAACCAACTTCCTAGAGTTCCCAGTGTAGAACTCGGTGCTCCGATACTTCTTCTCCCCTAAAATCACAATAGGAACAAATAAAATTCAATACTCTTAGTTTTTATTCAAATCTATTCAAAACTCCTATCAACTCATTGTCCAATAGTTAAACTAACCTATGACTTCAAAGGAGGAATTATGAAAAAGTTGTAGGTAGTTATCTCTTCTATAATGATGGAGGAGTCAAAGGTAATGATCAATGAGGTTTCTGTTATTAGATCATACATTAATACACTTACTATTTTGAATTTGAGCTCGGGCATCATGCAATGTTATTGCTGTCATTGCATGCTTGCTGTTGTTGTGCACCATATATTGTTCTATACAGTGTTTATTTCATTGAGACCGTGAGCTTGGCATTTGTAATGTATTTTTTGTTATTGGATCAATGCTACCATGTTGTTGAGTCTATGTATGGCTTGAATATGCACATGTATAATTGTAGATGAGGATCAGTAATAGGGTGCTAGGCATTGCTTAGATCATTTGTATCTAACCCCATCTTTTCCTTCCTTGCAGGTTTTGGATCATACAAGAGCATACTGGATTGAACCCTGGGTCAACACTTCATTACTTCAGGAAATGTTTGGTACCTTCATTATAAATGTTCATCCACTTATGTATGTTTGAATTCATTCATATTCTTCTAAAATTTGGCTATTAGTGACCATATATGACGATTCTTGATGTTTTTGGGTCATTTGATGAAAAGATGTAAAAGTTTCTTAAAAGTTTATATTTTTTATTTCAATTTTAAAAATCATCAATGAATAAAATTTAAAGATAACAAATTAAGGGGTGGCTGCAAGAAGTTGGGTGCCAATTTTTGACAAAAAGTGGAAGTGTTTTTCCTATTTTTCAAAATTCTTGTCAATTGATGTCAAAAATTGAGGCACTTAGAGATTGAATCTCAAAAAACTTCACTAATAGAAATTATAGTACTCGGAGTTAGCTTTTCAAATATATAATTTATTTCAATACCCACATTGCATAAATTAAATTTGGTAGGCATATTTAAAAACCACTTTTTTAGAATGCCTATTTCAGGACCATACCTCACCCGTGTACGACCACCCTTTTTTGACACAAATAAATCAATATATGTTAATCCTTTTTAGGAAAGATACCTAAGACACTATAGATTGATGAGTATATTTTTCCTTATTTTTTTTTTGTATATATTTTTTTTTATTGATTTTTAATTGACAATAAAGTATATTTTCAAAACCTCTGATGTACGGCCACCATAATTTGATGAAATGTTCATATTTTTCCAAAAAAAAAAAAATTATCTTGAAAAGAATAGAATGTAGATTGATGCCATATAATTTTTTTTTGTAGAAACCTTAAAATAAAAAAGTTATTAAAAGTTTAGTAAACCTCTGTGTTTCACATTTTCATACCTTTTACTATTGATAAATATAGGAAAAATAGTAAAATTTATTATATCATCAAAAAATTTACATTTATGGAATCATGACAATGAAATCTATAATGGGTTTTCGTTTCATCAAAAAATTCAAATTGAAAGATGCTCAAAAAATTCGTTAAAGACAGAAAATTAATGTTAAAATAACTTAGTCAAATTTCTAGAGGTGAAGACATAGGGTCGGTGGGACCAAGCCTAAATCATGCCTATCCCGTACCAAAAACTGAGGCAAGTTAAAGTTTCCCACCCCAAGCTATTAGAAACGGGTGCCCGATTTGAAATTTAAAAAAATGGGTGCCCATTTCAAAAGTAATCGTTTAAGAAATGGGCACCCGTTTTTAAAAAAAATGGGTGCCCGTTTTAATAAACGGGTGCCCATTTTTTTAAAAAATGGGTGCCCGTTTCTAATGAGACTGTTGGAAAATGATAGGTGCAGAAGTACAGAGGTACAATGATTGAATCATTATTCAATCATTGTACGACTGTACCCGTGTGCAGACAGAATGTTTTAATAAATTTATACTTGGTTTTATCTTGTTCTGGATTTGACACTTGTTGGATTAAAAATTCATCCAAATATGGGATCAAAGCAATGTAGAAAGAGACAAAGGATAGAAAATAAAGAAAAGGAAACAAAACGTCAAAGAGAAAGAAGAGCAAGAATTAGAGAGGGTAGTAATGTCGGAGCTTCGAGTTCAACAGTAGCTTTAAAGGAAGAGAGCATTGAGAACACTGTAATGGATGAAGAGCCAGAAAGAGGAAATACAAATCAAGAAAATCCAGGTGCATCTACTAACCCAGTATTGGGTACTGGTATGTCTTCAGAACCTCGCATATATTCTGAAAATGAAATTCGTGATTTATTTCAAGCAGGCTACGAAATAAATGATTTGGATTTTATTCATGGAAGGACAGTAAGAAATGAAAGTCAAACACCAGTTGAAAAAGAAATTGAAACCCCACCTATGACTGAAAATCAAACCCCAACTGATGGTGAAAATAAAAGTACAGCTAAAATTGAGAGTGTGGATGTACACATGGAAACACTAGTTGAAAATGAAACATGTTTAAATGATAATGAAATGGGTAATCTTTTTCAATTGAATAGTGGTGTGTTAGACAATCTTCGTGGCTTGGTTTCATGGAGGCAAATTAGGACATATGCTAACAGATTGTTCAAACAATTTTTTTATAACAAGAAATTTGGGTTTCAATGTCAATTGATGTTACAATTAATGAAAATGACAAAGATGCGGAAAGTGATGAAGAGGTTAGGAGTCAATGTGAAAGAAAAAAAAAGGGATGAGTCTTTGAAACAAGTTGTTTCGACTATTGCTAATGCCTTTGATACAATTGGAAAGAAAAGTTGTTCTAAAGATAGAAATGCGGCACGACGAGCAATAACAACAGCTTTAGTAAACAAATCAACCCATGATAAAAGAATGATGAGTAACATAAGTGGATATCTTAATATTCATCGTAAAACTTTGACAAAAGCTGTGAAGAGAAGAGTTGACTTTGAAAGTGATCCAGCTAACAACTTATGGACCTATAGTGGCAGACTCCCGAGATCTGATATGAAACTTACTAGTGAAGTGAAAACATTAATTGAAAGATTTTGGAAGGATAATACAAGAGTATCGCCAAATGCCAGGGATGTTCTAAAATTAAGAGTTGGCTCAAAAATTCATGAACCACATCCAAAACACCTTTTGGACATGACTCAAACTGAATTATACAAAAAATTTGTAGATGAAAAGGTGTTATCAATCAGCATAAGTCAAAGATCATTTGAAAAGTGTAAACCTTGGTATGTAAGGGTAAACAAGGAAAGAGTCACATGTTGTTGTAAAACTCATGTCCAATTTCGTTACCATTATGATTTATTTCAATCTATACGTGGTACCATGCATACTAAAGAAATGTTACAGGAATGTGGTATCCAAATTCCACCTCAAGTTATAAAGGAGTTCATCTCAAGTTTGTTTTGTAACCCACATAATGACCAATATTTTCTTTTCAATGCATGTGTTTCTGGTGTATGCAATATATGTGGCAATCTTGCATTATTAGATGAGTGTTTTTATGAAACTCCTACAACTGAATTTGGACAACAAATGATTGATGTGCGAAGATTTAAAACTATTGAATATCCATTGAAGGATGGAAAGGTTGGAAGATGATGTGACCTAATAAATGAAAGCATTAGTGTTCACGCATTCATGAACGAATTCAAGTGTAAGATCATACCTAAATATGTGAAACACTTTGATAATGCTAGATGGCTTGATGAACAATTTTGCATGTGCAAGAATACATTCCCAGTGGGTAGTTTACTTTCAGTAGTAGACTTTGCAGAGAACTATACTCTTGCACCACAAGATGAGATCCAATCTCAATATTATAATTCAGTACAAGTAGCCATTTTTGTTCATATTGTCTATAGGCATGCACCTGATAGTACAAAAGAGGATAAATTTTTTTTGAGGGAGTACCACTTCTATATGAGTGATAATAAACTACACTCATCAGAGTTTGTGCAATACTGCATGGATACATTTTACGATAATTTAAAGGAGAGACAAATTCAAATGACACAACATCTAATATGGTCAGATAATTGCACAGGTCAATTCAAGAATGCTAGAATATTTTATTGGTTGAGTAAGACACATAAGAAAACCAATGTTGAACATATTTGGAGTTTTTTTGAAGCTGGACACGGGAAAGGAGAACATGATGGTGCTGGTGCATGTGTTAAGAGAGCCCTTTCAAGAGAACAACTCAAGTTTGAAGAAAAATCCAAATTTAAAAATGCACGTGAAATTGTTGAATGGTGTAGTACAAGTTTATCTACAGGATCAAATCAGAATTCTACAATCAAACGTTTCTTCTGGCTAGTAGAAGAGAAT
Source organism: Chamaecyparis obtusa (assembly GCA_027943335.1). Classification (NCBI taxonomy): domain Eukaryota; kingdom Viridiplantae; phylum Streptophyta; class Pinopsida; order Cupressales; family Cupressaceae; genus Chamaecyparis; species Chamaecyparis obtusa. The sequence goes on from BSBK01003871.1 coordinate 339,375, forward strand.
TATATCCTTTCAAGATATGAGTGTGATACGATAAATGGGTCAGCAAAATGGCATTCATTTAGAAGTTCTGATTCTAACACTTGGACTATATGGACTAGGGAGCTAGCATGTTTTTGTCAATTTTGTGTTGTAGGTGAATGGGAACAATGCGAGAGTACAGAATGAGTTGAAGAATGGAAACAAAGATCCTTAACACCTACTGAGACACAAGTTCCAGGCGATTCAACTAGTGAAGACCCAGATCATGCATTTGCATCAGAAGATTATGATCGTGTTTCAGATCTTATACAACCTGGTATTTATTTATTCAAATTTACATTTATAAGTGTAGGTTTTTTTACATACATGCATATGAAACTAATTATTTTTACAGGGCATGTGTATGCTATTGTTGCACCTGAGGATAATGATGAGCAAACTGAGTACTGGCTTGCTAGATGTGTGGAACCTAAGAAAAAGTTGATATGTCATCAAGTAGATGATGATGGTTTTTAGTATCCAATTGGGTCTGTTGTGGTTGTTGGTACATGGCTACAAAAATACCTAACAAGAAGAAATGGGTTACCAGCGTTTGAGGACTACCAATCAGAAAAGAAAATTATGCAGTATTCTCATTTAGTGGTGGCAACAAATATCAAATTAGAAAGATACAAAGGGAGGCCCACCAATAAAGTCTTATGGACCCTTTCAATGGAAGAGCATGAGGCAATCATAGAAGCATTACAAAAAAGAGAGGATGCAGATGGTACACTAGGTTGAATCAGATTTAGAGACATGTGAGTGCTTTTTAATTATGTTGAAAGTTTATATAGTTAGTTCTATTAGACATTAGACATGTAAAAGTTCAATATATTATTATGTCAAATTTGGAGTTAGTTATAATTAATTTCTTGTTTGAATAGGTATCAACTACAACTTTACACATGTGTGACACTCATATGCGGATGGTACACTCTAATAAATCACATGTGTACATGTGTAAGTGTTTTTTAATTATGTCAAGTTTATAGAACTAGTTAGATATTAGACATTAGACATGTACAAGTGATAGATCTTATTATGTCAAATTTATAGTTAGTTGTGCATTAAAGATAGTTTTTCTAATTAATTTCTTATTTGAATAGGTATAAAGTGTACAACTTTACACACATGTGACAGTCATATGCAGGAGCCCTAGAAGATGATACATTAAATTATTTCATTGAATGTTTATTTTATTTTTAATCATATTGTAATTGGGCAAAGAAGTGGGGTTTTCTTACTAGTTCTTTCCCTATGGAGCCCTTGAACTAGTCATATATATAAATAAAAATATCATTTATTGATGTACCATGTGTTATGATTCCTGTATACTTATTAATTTGTTCATTTTTTAATTCAAATTGTACAATTAATTTGATGTGACATATAACTTGAATAATTTGATGTGACATATTAATTAATGATATCCATTATCTAGTTATCTAGTTATCTAGTTATGTAGTTATCTTATTTTATCTCTACTTATAGATGATTCACATTATATTTATTCACGTAGAGTATTTACATGCAATCCATCTTATTAAAAAAATCTTAGATCTAAAACAAATATTCTAATTTAATCTATGACATGTACATATATCAATCAACCAAAAAAAAGCTAATCCACATAACATGTCACTCTAGTCCATATATAACATGTCCAAATAACTAGTCCAAATAAAACACGTCCATAAAACATACATCATTGGTCCAAATAAAACAAGTTCATATATAACAAGTCCATAAAACATGTGAATAGTCCAAATATAACAAGTCCAAATATATAACAAGTCCATAAAACATGTGAATAGTCCAAATATAACAGGTCATAGTCCATATAACATCTAGAAATAGTCCATATATAACATCTGAATAGTCTATATAACATGAAAACACAAGTAACATCTAAGAGCCTAGATCGCCCATCTGATCTGCCGTCCTCTTCACTCCACGTGAAGAGGACGGAGATGTATCATCATGCTGTACACCATCAAGTGACTGTAAACATAAATTATGAAGAGATAACATAAGAAGTGGGTTTAAACAAATAATTCACTTACAAACAAAATAAATATTGAATATACATATATCAAATAAATTACCGTGGAACCCTGCTGAGTAGTTTCCTCTGTGGGAGGAGGACCTGGAGTAAAAAATGTCGTTGTGGTAATGTCCTGTACAAAACAAATTGCAAATTTATTATAATAATATTCCCTAAAAATGACATGTGCGTCATGATTCAAAAATATTGGAATTTAATATATTAATAACTATGACCTCAAAGGATGATGAGGCCTGCATCTGGCTGGGTCCTACACCATGACCACATGAAACTATACTCGCTAATGGTTCTGAGGGTACATCAGCAGGGAATGATGTGGTGAAGGCCTACACAATTGTAAAAAATAGAAGTGAATTAGAATATACACATAAATACGTGAGCATGTATATATAGTTAAATTCAAATTAAAATGCAATATACATACAAGCGGTATATGGGGAGTGTCCTCTATGACCGATGGTAGAGTACCCATCGAACTACTACCAAGCAATATATATTTTGAAAACAAACATTATTAAAGTAAAGTTTCAACAATAAATATTTCTAGGGGTCGAATAGACATGATAAAAACACATACAGTGAAAGGTGCACCAACATCTGAAGTAGTTGAATGGACATGGTGACGGTCCATGGATGTCGTGGTCTCCTCTGCCCCTTGTCTGAAAAAAATAACATATTTTGGTTGATATGGTTTGTGTGTCTGTACATATATATGTAGGAAAAATATTTTATAGAAGCTAGATTACTATTATATAGATTACCTCTGCACTAGATAAATCCACTGCGTATAGAAGCTCAACAAATGATGAGATCTCAGGAGGTCGATCCTCTATGTCATCATATCCTCCATGTACACCCTCTGCATCATCAAATCCATCATCTGGCCCCTCACTCTGTGGACCAATACATATGTCCCCACAGCTGGTGCAAACATGTGTTGTGCTCTGGGGTGCCCTAGCCATCCTGAACTGCTCAGCTAAATCACCTGAAAGGGCGCTCAATGAACCAAGAGCAGAGGTGACTGCTCGGTGGTGTACTGGTGCTGGAATCATAGGAGCCGGATAAGAAACAAGGGGCTCCTCATGTGGATGATTTTTGACTCTATCACTCAGCTTTGCCCCAGGCCTGTCCTGAGGCATGCCTCTACCGACCCCTTGAAATGCTCTCATGTTAAAATAATTGGGTTTTCTACCCAATTCAAATTCAGCCCACAATTTTCTCAAAAAGTACATGGGGACCTCATGATTTGCATGTGGTGGATGGTCAAATACCATCCACCACCACTCCCAAAAGTGCTGTGAAATCAACAGGTGCTTGCACCAACGAATAGATATTCTTGATTTTTTGGGGTTTATTTCTTCCCCAGTTTTCAGATTCTTAAACCACCGAGCAAAATCTACTTTGGTGATTTTAAGATCATTCACCTGTTTATAGGTGAGTCCATCAGCATAGAATGTTCTCATGGAATCTCTCCATGACTGATAGCTATCCAACTCGTCATCGAGGGACTGGACAGAATGTACTATGCCTTGCATAGTTTCTGCAAGGCGTAGTAGATGTGCAGAAGGGTGGGGATCATGTCTAACCGTCTCAATGTCCCTGACAATAGAGGTGATATTATGCCTCATGTCCTGTCTAAGCTGCTCTGCGGTACGAGGAGGTGGTGGAGGTGGGGGTGGTGGTGGTGGTGGGGGCTGACCTCCTGAATGCTCGTTCATCATGTGTAAACTGCATATATAAAGTATTTGAACGTGTAAATGAAAATTATTTAAACACATGAATAATCTAAACATATATATCTCTATCTTCACATGTACACATTTATAAAGTATTTGAAAATGTAAATGAAAAGTATTTAAACACATGCATAATATATTAGGTCTTAAGGGTGATAGTACGTCCTATTACGTCTTACGAGTACATACTAGCTCCTATTAGGTCTAAAGGGTACATAATAGGTCCTATTAGGTATTAAGGTTACATACTAGGTCATATTAGGTTTTAAGGGTACATACTAGGGTTTAAGGTTCATATTAGGTTAGATAAAGAGAGTTTACTTTGTAAATGTTTATTTCTTTTCAATAAGGTTATATTTTATATTGATTTAGTTGGTTTGTTAATATAATATTCAGATGTAATATTAAACTATTTACTTATTTAATTATTCATATACATTTTTAATTTACTTACATTCTAAACTTGCTATGATGTCTTTGTTTAAAGATATATAATGTATTCCTTTATCAAGGTCAATTTGAAAATAATTACTTTTTAGTACATTGAACATGACGAGAGAGGCTCGACAGAGAGAAGAAAGTTCAAGGGAGAGAGATGAGATAGCGGAGAGAGGAGAGACCTAAGAGAGGACGTGAGGAGAGAGGAGAGAGAGAGATCAGAGAGAGGAGCTAGCAGGTGAGGAGAGACAGAGAGAGGAGAGAGAGAGAGATGAGAGAGAGAGAGAGAAGAGAGTTAAACGGAGAGAGATAAGAGAAAGAGAGAGGAGAGAGAACATTAGAGAGGAGAGAACATTAGGTTTTCGTTTACAATCAATATTAGGTATTAAGGTTACATACTAGGTCTTAAGGGTCATATTAGGTCTTAAGGGTACATACTAAGTCTTAAGGGTTATATTAGGTTTTAAGGGTACATACTAGGGTTTAAGGTTCATATTAGGTCAAATTATTAGGTCCTATTAGATACTATTAAGGGGTTATGAATCATTCTACTATATCTATATCCTGGACAGATCTATATAAAAGTGGGGGGCAATCAAAAACAAGTTAAGCCCATCATTTATGATAAATGGAAGAGTGATGAGGATGTTTGGAAGGAGCTTTCTATAGGGGGTCTAACCTCCACTAAGAAAGTTCATGGGAATGATACTCGAGTTATAGGAGATTTTATTGAATCGATGACCAAGATGATGGTGTGTTGAAGGTATTTGGCCTTAAATTGGTTATCTTAGAGGATTTAGTGGCCAAAGTCTCAAAAACCTTGGTCTAAGGGAGAAATTCTTTTAGGGATAAAAAAGAATTGATGAATCCCTTATAATTTTCTTCTTGGGAAAGGACAAATAAAAGCTTCAAAGAAGCACTAATCGCAACTATGACAGGGTGTCCATTCCTCCTCTCTAGGCCAAGATATCTAAATTTATTATGAGGCATGTTACTTTAAATGGATATTTTACTAGTCTTTTTAGCTACCACTTTGTCATTTTAAACTATTTCAAACATGATAAATATACATATATTCCTTTCTACTTGCTCTCTTTGCATTCCCATAGCATTAAAACTCATAGAAAGAATCCCTCATATCCAGTTCTACATAAGGGCTTAATTTTCCTTATAATGGAGTTTTCTAACTCTATTTTAGTAGCTATAAATCCCCATATGGCTAGGTTAAAAATAAGTCAATTGCTTTCTCAAGGAGTACTCGATGGGTCCTAAGGAAGATTCCTTATTGGATGAGGGTGGGCCTCAATTGGGAAAGAAAACAAACCCAAAAAGGGAAGTGAAGTCCCACTTAAAATATGTAATTTTAGACTATGAGCTTTTTTATTATTCCCCTCTATTGAGTGTGTCCCTGACTCTTTCATCCCTAGTGGGGATATTATAGGTAGGGTAAAATCTAATGGTTCTTCTTTTGTCATGGCCAAAGGAAAATGAAAGGGCCAATTAACTTCATCCTATGCTAAGAAACTTAGATGGGATAATGTGTGTGATGAAGCTTCTCCCCTACCCCCCTCCACCTGTAAATGATGATAATATGGACTTGGATACATGCATATCCCTTCAAGAAATGATACTCCTTTGGAGAAAGGGTCTTTTGTTTATGATAAAGAAAATATAGGAAGGGATGTCAAAGAAACTATGGATGGCCATTGCTCTCTCTTAATGTGGATTGTGTTAGAGCTAAATGCAATTAAGGAAATAGGGGTTTCCACCCCTTACAATGAAAAGGTTAATAAACTTCTTGTGATGAACCAAAAAAATTTGAAGGGGGTTGAAGATCTTAAAAATTATCATGAGTAGAGAATGAAATCCCTAGAAGATGATAATGTTAAGGTTTGTGATAAATTGAAAGTTATTGTTGTAGTTGGCTGAATGGCTATGGAAATGAGAGAGGCTCGACAAAGAGAAGAAAGTTCAAGGGAGAGAGATGAGATAGTGGAGAGAGGAGAGACCTGAGAGAGGACGTGAGGAGAGAGGAGACAGAGAGATCGGAGAGAGGAGCTAGCAGGTGAGGAGAGAGAGAGAGAGAGAGAGAGAGAGAGAGATGAGAGAGAGAGAGAAGAGAGTTAAACGGAGAGAGATAAGAGAGGAATTAGAACAAATTTTCATTATGCATCATTAGAACAAAAATAATTTTAGCTACAATTCTAATATAAAATTGGAATTCTAGACTTATGTTCCTTTTTTCAATGAATTTGAGATTAGGAAATATGTATACATGAACTTGGTTACATTATATCAAATTGATAACTTTTAACAATAACAACTAAATACAAAATTGAAAATTAATAAAATATTTGATATCTAGAAAGAAGGGATAACCATTACCCTATATCTACAATCTAGGCTTGAAAGTTTATGTCTAGAGTAGGGAAACCCAATTTGAGGTTGTTTGAATTAGAAGAGTTCTATAGATTCTCAACTAATAGGTCTTATACCTTTTCCTATTTGGAAATAATTAAAAAATTATTAGATATAGTTTGAGGGAATCCTAGTCCATGTGTTTCTATGTATTATAAATGTGAGTCTATCTATCACTATCTAATCTACACACTTGTAACAATATATGTGGTTAGAAATGAACCTACATATATAAAAGTGGAGAGAATTGGTTAGAAAGGATATCAAGGCTTACCTATGTCAAAAATTTAATGGTCTTATCACATGTCCACCCCAACAATCGATGAAGGAAAATAGAGATTATTCCTAGAAAGGAGACAAATTAATCCTTAATGGAAATGCTTTAATAGACAAATGTTACATTAGATATGCAATAGTTGAGTTGAAGCTTTAAAAAAATGATATTTATTGAAGGGGTTAAATAATGTATTCATCGTAGAGGAACACATAGAACTTGATTATGATTGTTGAAACTTGAATTTTAGAGAGAGAGAGAGAGAGATGAGAGAGAGAGAGAAGAGAGTTAAACGGAGAGAGATAAGAGAAAGAGAGAGGAGAGAGAACACGATCAGAGAGGAGAGAACATTAGGTTTTCATTTACAATCAAGTCTACATTTTAGGTTTTCGTAAATACAATTTTATACATTCTAAGTTTTCATTTTCAGTTTTTTACAAATACATGATTTCTAAACAAATTGAAAAGTAAATTAAAACATAAATAAATGAAAAACTATAAACATACATTCATTTTTTAAATAAATTCGTATAATGCTATTTAAAAATAAAAATTAACTTTTTATATGTTTTAGGTTTTCGTTTACAATTTTAAATATGTTTTTGGTTTTCTACGTTTTAGGTTTTCGTTTTCAGTTTTCTACATTTTAGGTTTTCGTTAAATTCAGTTTCGTTTTAAGTTTTGTTTTTAATTTCATTTTAGGTTTTCATTTTCGGTTTCATTTTAAGTTTTCATTTTAAGTTTTCTACGTTTTAGGTTTTCGTTTTCAATTTCATTTTAGGTTTTTCTTTTCAGTTTCATTTTAAGTTTTTGTTTTCAGTTTCAATTTTAGTTTTTGTTTTCAGTTTTCTACGTTTTAGGTTTTCTTTTTTCAGTTTCATTTTAGGTTTTCATTTTCTGTTTTCCACGTTTTAGGTTTTCGTTTTCAATTTTCTCTATTTTAAATTTTTGTTTTCAGTTTTCTACTGTTCAGGTTTTTGTTTTCTACTTTCTTACGTTTTAGGTTAAATTGTTTTCAATTGCACATTATTTCTAAATAAATCTAATAACAAATAAAAACATACATTTCATAATCTAAGAAAATACATTCATTTTTAAAACGCATACTTAAATAACTATTTAAAACTAAAATTTAACATTTTACTACTTAAAATGAACACGGAAAATAAAGTAACACACATAAAAATGATAAATACGTACCTGGAACTCAAAAAAATCTATTTGTGGGGTCGACAGGCGTCTAACAAACGGGTAGGCGATTTTGAAAAAACGTAGATCCTGTTTCCTGTCGCTAGAAAATGACAGGAAATGCACTAAACAAAAAAAATAAATACTTTTACAAAACGGGCATCCATTTTTTTCAAAACGGGCACCCATTTCTTAAAAAATGGGTGCCCGTTTCGTATCATTTGACTGAACCTAAACGGGCACCCGTTTTATTGAAGATCGGAGTGCCGAAGCAAAACGGGCACCCGATTGTTAAGAAACGGGTGCCCGTTTCGAGCGGCGCATTTTTCCAAGTCGCGAACTTCCGCAGAATTGGCACCCAACTTCTTGCAGCCACCCTAAGATAATCTTTGTCTTCACTTAAGAAAAAACATAAAGCTCATAAAACATGGTAAAAACATAAAGCTCATAAATCATGGTAAAAAAGGGCCCTAACTATGGTAAATGGGAAAGTTGCCACCTTGCACTACTCTTCATATGGTAGCTGCTAAGGAACTATGTTATAAAATTTCAAGGCATGAAATTTTATACTTTTTGACATCATAATTTTTTCTCCTTAGCATTGAGTTTACAATGTGGGGGAGTCGAAGAAAATATATGTACAATTATAAAATTTCATGCCTTGAAATTTGACATGAAATTTTATAACATAGTTCCTTAGCATTTGATCTTTATATGGCAGCCATGACTTGAGGTAGGCATTCGAGCTTTGTCTTCTCATTAACTCAATTTCATTTTGATGGCATTTGTTGATTTAATGGCAAAATATGAATGTTAATACTGGCATTGTTTACATCTTTACATTTGGAATGCTCGATGACCCACAAGCTTTGAGAGCTAGGTCATCGTTGCTATTACCTTCAAGGCATTGTGTGAAGTGTTTGATCTCTCTTTATTTATTTTTTTGTTGATATTCACTATGTGGTACCCCCTGTTTATGATCATTTCATGAAGAAATATCTTGATGGCTCGTGGGCTGTAAGCTAGGGCATCATGCATTGTTTATGAGCTCATTGTTTGAGCACCTCATGTCCCTATTTGATTGGTTAGTGCTCAGTTTGTTATATTGATGCTATTAAAAAAAATAGGGACATCAGTAATAAATAGGCATATCAGTAATAAAATAATACACTTACTATTTTGAATTTGAGCTCTGACATCATGCAATGTTATTATTGTCAAAATAGTAAGTGTATTAATGTATGATCTAATAGCAGCAACCTCATTGATTATTACCTTTGACTCCTCCATCATTATAGAAGAGATAACTACCTACAACTATATTTCATAATTCCTCCTTTGAAGTCATAGGTTAGTTTAAAATGGAGAGGGTCTTGAGATATTGTAAGTAAAAACATTACGTAGTGGCATTTAGATTAAGTACAATATGAATTCACATGCCTTTAATTATGATACACTTTTGAAATTATCACTCATTGGTCATTTGACAATTCAAGATATAAGTATTAGAATATAAACTGTTGTAAAAGGAAGAAACACATATGTATCATCATTTAATACAAAATATAAAAGTATCCCACAGACACACAGTTTCTATTATAACAACCATCCTCTAATCCCATGGTGTACTAGTCTCAAGGTAAGAACAATTTACTTAAGCCATCATATAAGTATCATCCTAAAGTTTAAATAGACATTGACTATGGATATACAACACTGAGCCATAATAAATTACAGAGTTCCACTACAATTTCTATGTCCACTTACAATCATCCTACTACTTACACTGTAATTTCTATGTCTACTTACAATAATAAATTACAGAGTTTCACTGCAATTTCTATATCCACTGCCATTAAAACATATCACTCTTGTTGTTATATAGGCATCCTTCTCATTAAGTGTTTCCATTAAAATATATCACTCCTCCTGTTATATAATGTATATGTTAGGAATAGTCCCAAGAGATAACTGAGAGGGGGGGGCATGAATAAATTATCTACATGTTTCAATTCTTTATCCAATTAAGTATACTTAAACATAAAGCATAAACACAATGAAATAACACTTGAACACAACATAATTTTTTGGTTACGGGGAAACCCAAATAGTTAAAAACCCCGGTGGGAATTGACACCCACTAATATTTTGCACTAGTGCATTATGATTCTTGTTAGAAGATCCTTAACCCTGTTAGGAGTTTCTTTATAATATATTTAGTATAGTAGACCTGGTCAAGGGTCAAACCCTATTAGGAGTCTTTTACAATTGTCCCTGTTAGGGGAGAGGATGCACTGTCTGAGAGCACACTGCTCAAAGGGGTGAAGGCTACAACTTTCTATTTAATAGATACACACTATATCTAGATCTTGGTGAATTTTGATTTGACCTTCTGTCTCGATTAGTTGCAATGTATAACACAAATACTTTACTTGATCACACAGACCTTCTTTTGATGGCTCAACACTTCGCACACTCTGCTTTACTGAATCAACTATGAACCACACTCCAACAATCATAAATGAATGCCTATAAATATCTTTCCTCCAAATGATATAATCAAGTCAGCCTGTTAGAACCACCTTGAAATCATAACAAACTTTGATAAACATTCTGTCGGCTCTACTATGCACGTAACACATTTTGGGACTTGTCCAATAATATAATTGTAGATGCACGCTACACACTGTCGGCTCTACCAAAATAGCTAGATCTTTCTCCTCAAGCTGAATTACTTCATGCGCTCTTAACCGAACATCAATAAATCTCCTCTAAGTTTAAATCCAAGGGTGCATACCCACATGATAGGCGCAACTCCAGAACCAATAAAATCTCTGTCGACTCTTCTGAATAAACATAGGAAACTGCTACAGGCGAATAGCAACTACATAACTTCACTTATACTGATGATCAGACTATGTGTCCATAACTAAAAAATCAAGTTAACATATCTTCAACATATATCCAAGCGTGCAAGGCTTCATGATAACTGTACGGATAACCATACACATAACACTGTCTGTTACTCTGTCAGGAACACTATTGACACAAGCTGTTGTATAACTATCTGTACTAACAGTTAACCTCTGCACCCATGATATCATGCTGATATCATGTCCATGCTTCATATACTGAAAGCTTACTACATAAGACTTCCACACATGTTACTTTCCATATATTTTTATCAATGACAAACATACAGTCAGTACTAGCCTGCTGGAAAATCTCCAACAATCTCCCCCTTTGACATTGATGGCAACATGTGGAATGAAAAACCACCACCAACCCAAATGAACATTTTTTTTATAACATTCTCCATTTCTTCATCAAAACTCCCCCAAAGATGAATTCTCCAACTGCTACAATATTTTCCAATATTCTCCATTTCCTCAACTGAACTGCTATCATATCTGAATGCTGCTCCCCCTTAGTATATTACTCCTTTTTTACTTCTATTTTTCATGACTCTATATATTACTCCCCCTTTGACATCAATGGAAAAGGGTTCCATTCATTTTAAGCACCGATACTAATCCTAAGGTAGAGTATTCAACCTTCCATTAGTCCCTGAGGACTGATGCCTTTCCTTCTTTCTTCTAAGTAGAATCAGGGAAGGGAATTACTCCCAACTTCTCCCTGAGATACTCAAAAGTATCCTTAGGCAAAGGCTTTGTGAATATATCTGCCAATTGATCTTTAGTACTCACATAGTCCAACTTGACTTCTTTCTCTGCCACTTTCTCTCTTAGGAAGTGATACTTGATCTCAATGTGCTTTGTCTTTGCATGTATCATAGGGTTCTTTGACATATTTATAGTGATAGTGTTATCACAGTGAATAACAATAGGATAATTAATATGAATTCCAAAATCCTTTATCATCTTCTTGATCCAAACAATTTTAGAACAATTCAAGGATGCTGCAACATACTCCACTTCTGCTGTTGACTGAGAAATACAATTTTGTTTCTTGCTTGTCCAAGTGACAAGTCTATCACCAAGAAACACTGCTCCACCTGAAGTACTCTTTCTATCATCAACACATCCTGCCCAATCTACATTAGTGTACACATGAAGCTCAAAATTATTTGAATTAGGATACCATAGACCATAATCTATAGTGCCCTGCAAGTATCTAAATATTCTCTTTACTAGCATGAGGTGACTTTGTTTAGGCTCTGCTACAAATCTTCCAACTATTCCAACTGCATTTGGAATGTCAGGTCTAGTCTGAGTAAGATATATGAGTTTACCAATCATAGATTTATACAATGTTATATCTACTACTGGTGAGTCATCTTCTTTTGTAAGCTTGCATCTAGTGATCATAGGGGTTCCTACTGGTTTGCAATCATCCATCTTGAATTTCTTCAGTATCTCTTTCACATATTTTGACTGATTAATAAAAATTCCTTTTTCTGTCTACTACACATTTAGTCCTAAAAAGTATTTGATAAGACCGATCATACTCAGCTCAAATTCATTTTGCATTTCTTTGGAAAATTCTGCACTTAGTTTGTCATTACCTCCAAAGATAATGTCATCAACAAATATACCTACAAGTAGTAGGCCTTCGGATGTCTCTCTAATGAATAGATTACAATTTTCTACTCCTTTCTTGAATCCAATCTTTGTTAGATATCCATCTAGTCTCTCATACCCTGCTCTAGGGTCTTTCTTAAGTCTGTAGAGGGCCTTCTTCAATCTGCATACCATATTAGGTCTATCTGATAAGGTGAATCCTTCTGGCTGTTCAATGTAAACTTCTTCTTTCAAATCTCCATTTAGGAATGTTGAATTAACATCCATTTGATAAAATTTGAAGTTTTTGACTGTAGCATAAGCTAGAAACAACTTAATAGCTTCTAATCTGCTCACAGGTGAAAATGTGTCTAAATAATCAATGCCTTCTCTTTGCGAATATCCCTTACATACTAACCTTTCTTTATTTCTTACTACTATACCATCTTCATTCATCTTGTTTCTGAATATCCACATTGTTCCAATCACATTCTTATCACTAGGTCTTGGGACCAGTTCCCAAGTGTCATTCTTAACAATCTGATCAAGTTCTTCATTCATAGCATCATACCAATCTGAATCATTACATGCATCTTCAACACTTAAAGGTTCAATCTAAGATAGTAAACATACTGCTTCACTGCTAGCTGAGTCTTTGCTTGGGATCTTGTTAAGACTTTTCCGGTTTGATCTCCAATGATGTCTATCTTGGAATGATTTCTAGATGTAAACTTTGGAACTATAGGTGATGCTGACTTATCAGCCTTAGGAGTTTCTTCTTCACTTGTCTTAGGGTCATTGAATAACACTTCACTATTGTCAAACATTTCTTCAATAACTATCTCACTAGTGGAGGGTCTGGGTTCTTCTTCAATCATGGGTGAGTAATCATGATATCTTTCTTGAACCATAAAATTTTCATCAATCTTAACATGAGCACTTTCAATGATCTTTTTCAATCTTAAATTGAAACATCTATAATCTTTACTTTTAGTAGAGTAACCAAGAAAAATACCTTCATCACTTCTTGCATCAAACTTACCAAGTCCTTCATCCCTCTTGATGTAGCACTTGCTTCCAAAGATTCTAAAGTATTTTACTATGGGAACATTACCAAACCATAGCTCATATGGTGTTTTGTTAGTGTCTGGCCTCAATTGAATTCTATTGATGGTGTAGACTACTGTATTGACTGCATCTCTTCAATAGGTGTCTGCAACTTTTCCTTCAATCATGATGGTGCACACTGTATCAAGGATGATCCTATTCCTTCTCTTTACAATTCTATTCTGTTGAGGGGTTCTAGGTGAACTTAACTATCTCTTTATGCCATGTTCTTCACAGTACTCATAGAATCTATCAAAGGTGAATTCTCCTCCTCTATCCGATCTCAAACATTTTATCTTTAGTCCAGATTCATTCTCAACCTTAGCTTTGAATATTTTGAACTTGTCAAATGCTTCTGACTTATCTTTCAAGAATGCAACCCACATCATCCTAGTATAATGATCAAAAAACAAAATGAAATACCTTTCACCATAGTATGATCTTGTTTGAGTTGGACCACATAAGTCTATATAAATCAGATCCAACTTGTTCTTTGCTGAATTGTGCTTGCTCCTGAATGAATTTCTTAGATGATTTCCCATTACACATTCCCTACATATAGTATCAACTAGCTTTGCTATGCTAGGTATATCTCTTACTGCCTTTACATTGCTTTTCTTTACTATGTTATCAAAATTGATATGCCATAGTCTTTTATGCCACAACCAACTTTCATCAACTTTAGCAACAAAACAAATATCTTATGAATTGAGTTGAAAAACATTACCTCTTGTCTTTGAGCCTGATGCAATCATAACACCATCCTTGTTGTTAATGATGCATTTGTCATCTTTGAACTCCAACTGATAGCCTTTTTCGAGTAACTATCCAACGTTGACAAGGTTATGTTTCAAACCATCAACATAGAGAACATCATCAATACTATTCTTTCCATCCAAGGTGATGGCTCCTCTACCAACTATTGGTTTAGGAGTGTTTTCTCCAAAGATGACCATACCACCATTGTATTTGTCTAGATGAACAAATCTATCTTTATCACCTATCATGTGATGTGAACAACCACTATCTATAATCCAGTCTGTTCTTATGTCAGCTTGTGAAATGAATGCTAGCTCTTGTTCCTTTTTATCATCTTTATGATTTGTCTTATTATTCATTTTGTCTACAATAGCAATGAATCTAATTTATTCTTCACCTAATTCATCATCTAAAACTCCATCTCCAGCATAGTAGTGCATTCCTTAGAATACTTCGGCTTGTAATCCTTTTTAAACTTTTTAGCTCTAGTGGGACACTTAGATGCAAAGTGACCGATCTTATTACATGAAAAACATAGAAATGGCAATTGACCTTCATATTTTTATTGTCCTTTCTTTTCTCTTTTGGAAATCATAGCAATGAAATCATCTAGTGTTTTCTCTTCATTATCATCATCAAAATTACTAGAAGTGTTTGCAGATTTCTTACCATGAACTGTTTCTTTAAAGGCTTTCTCACTCTTTGGTTCTGTCTTCAATCTTGAAATCTCAAAAGCTGAATTTTTTTTGATCAAAATCTCTCTCTTGAAATTAGATGTAAGCTGCATGGTCTCATCAAGGATGTTGATCTTGCTTTCATATTCAGGAGTGAGAGTAGTCATTAACTTGTCCATAATGTCCTCCTCTAAAATCTCTCCATCATTGTTTCTGATTCTAGCAACTGCTTCATTTATCCTTTGATTGTAAGTTGTAATATTTTCCTTAGGCAACATCTCTAATGCATTGTATATTTTCTTCCATGTCTTTCTGCGTGCATCCTTTGCTTGTTTGTCTCCTTCAAATATGTCTTCTAGGTGCTTCCATATTTTGTGGGCTGTATCTACCTTTTTTATTTTTGAAAATTCACCATCAGATAGGGTGCTGATAAGGGCTTCTTTAACAATAGCATTCTGATGAAACAATTCCTTTTTCCTATTAGTAGCATCATCCTGTGCAAGGTTTTCTAGGGTAGGTATCTTGGTTGCTTTGATAGTTACATCAAAAACTTCAAAACCAATGCACTACAAATGAGTCACCATCTTGTTCTTCCAATCAAGATAATTATCTCCATCGAGCTTAGGACTTTCTTTCTTGAAGTATGCCATCTAATCAACCTCAAGCTGTTAAACTTTCTGTTCGAGGCACTTGGCTCTAATACCAATTGTTAGGAATAGTCCCAAGAGATAACTGAGAGGGGGGGTGAATGAGTTATCTACAAGTTTCAATTCTTTATCCAATTAAGTATACTTAAACATAAAGCATAAACACAATGAAAGAACACTTGAACACAACATAATATTTTGGTTATGGGGAAACCCAAATAGGTGAAAACCCTGATGGGAATTGACACCCACTAATATTCTGCACTAGTGTATTATGATCCTTGTTAGAAGATCCTTAACCCTGTTAGGAGTTTCTTTACAATATATTTAGTATAGTAGACCTGGTCAAGGGTCAGACACTGTTAGGAGTCTTTTAAAATTGTCCCTGTTATGAGAGAGGATGCACTATCTGAGAGCACACTGCTCAAAGGGGTGAAGGCTACAACCTTCTATTTAACAGATACACACTATATCTGGATCTTGGTGAATTGCACTTTGACCTACTGTCTGGATCAGTTCCAATGTATAACATAAATAATTTACTTGGTCACATAGACCTTCTTTTGATGGATCAACACTTTGCACACTATGCTCTGCTAAATCAACTATGAACCACACTTGAACAATCACAAATGACTGCCTATAAATATCTTTCCTCCAAATGATATAATCAAGTCGGCCTGTTAGAACCACCTTGAAATCATAAAAAACTTTGATAAACATTATTTCGACTCTACTATGCATGCAACACATTCTAGGACTTGTCCAATAATTGTTAGGAATGGGAACACTGAGGGGGGGGGGGGGGGTGAATCAGTGTTCACTGCAATTTAAATTTTTACTTTAATCTTTATGCAGAACATAAATTCTTAAGAACAGAATTAAAAATTCACATAAACATGAAACATGAAATCAACACATGACACCGATATGGTTACGTGGAAACAAAAATAGGTAAAAACCCCGGTGGGACTTGATACCCACTAATATTGTGCACTAGTGTTTTGTGATCCTTGTTAGAAGATTCTTTACCCTGTTAGGAGTAGCTTTACAATGCTTTAAATACAATAGACCTTGTTAAGGGTCAGACCCTGTTAGGAGTCTTTTACAATGATCCCTGTTAGGGGAGTGGACTCACTATCCTAGAGCTCACTTCTCAAATGGTGAAGGCTACAACCTTCTGAATTTAGATACACACTATATCTATTGGTGAATTGTCACTGTGACACTACTTGTTAGATCAGTTCCTTTGGTGCGCTAATGCTTTGACCTCTAGAAAAGCTTTAATACATCTTATGCTATCTTCACATACCTCTACTCTGCTTATCAAAACTCTATTACAACTTCCATACTGAATACAATGGGCACACCTTATATTTATGTGCTCATACAAAATACATAAATAGGTCGGCCTTATAACTAATTACAAACAATGCTATCAAATGAATTGGCTTAAGCGTGCTTACAATTATACATATAAACATGTCAAAAACCTAAATACAATAGGCACATGGCCTATACAATATTACATTACAATCACAAACCAAAATGCTAATTGTCGGCTCCAAGCTCTGTTCTCTGTTGGCACACACTGGCTGTGCAACTTGAATTGACTATAGCTTTCACATCTTTTCATATCTACTTATGCGCTCATAGAATATGCATAAGTATAGTCTAAAAAGATTATCTTTCAGGGTGCATACCATAATTCATCTATACACATGTGCGCTGATGCTCTGAGCTGCAAGAACTCTGTATACTGTCCAGTCTTCAACACTTAACTGACCGGATGATCTTTACACTAAGTGTACTAACTCCAAACTACTATATGACTTTGTTTCCATAATGAAAACACTATATCTAGTCATATACTTCAGTATAGAAAACTTGCCAACAATCTCCCCCTTTGTCATTGATGGCAACAAAGGAATATGGCCAAGTTGCTAACTGTTCCTTTACAAAAAAACTTTTGTCTTCTATACATTTTTTATACATAATCTTATATCTCCCTATAAATATATATACTCCATATTATATACACAACTCCCCCTTTGACATTAATGACAAAGGTGGATCAAAAAATTGTATATACACATACTCATTGAGGGAAAACATTCAGATATGCAATCTTGAGGTTCTGGATCTCCTTCTTCCAAAAGGTTATTAGAGAGTTAACTATCTAGAGATGGGCGCATAATGCATATTGAAGCTTCTCCATCTTCTCCAAGTCATTTATGGGACCATGATCATAAGTTACCATGGTGGCATCAATCTCCTTTAAATTCTGATTAAGGATGTCTAAAGAGGGTGCAAGACCATTCCTCAACTGAGTCTGTCTAGACCTTATCCTTGTTGTCTCTTTTTCTTCCTTCTCAATCTTGTCTATCTATCCTTGGTAGACATTGTTGCACATGTTCACATTAGTGGATGTGTCTGACACTGAATTCTTTACCTGCTCAATCATAGCTTTTGCTTCTTTTATCTTCTTGAAGTGAGCATCGGTGAGCTTGTCTTGATCCATGCATGCTACAATGATCCTTCTTCCTTCATCAAAAAACTCTTTCAAGGATGCTTGACTAGACTTAAGAGAATTCAAGTATAGTGAAAAGTTGCTCATTAACTCATTCAGTCTCTTCTTTAAGTACTTCTCTTCTGCAAGTATGGATGCAGATTCTTCTAGGATAGAAAAATTACTATTGAATTGTGAGAGGACTGAACTCACCTCATCAACCAAATGTACTTTTAGCACTTTCTTATCCTCTGGTAGAAAAATGTTCAAAATATTCACTGATTCTATCAGGAGAGGATTCCTCATAACTTGTTTTTCTTTTGCTTTCTCCATAGCTAGGATGTTGAACTTAATCAAGTCTTCTTCTTTCCAAGAGTCCAAACAGCTTGTGTCAGGTGTCAAACTTGACAACAATGCTGAGGAGGGAGTGATGGGAGTGCTATCCATCACTTCTTGTTTTACCTTTGCAAGATCAATAGAAGTATCTTCTTCTTTCTTATCAGATACATCTTCTATGAGTACTTCTTCTTGCTGAGTGGGAGGTGTATTTCTGCATAAGATTTTAGCTTCTTCAATACTAACAAATGCTTCCTCAAACTTGTCCAAATCCTTATCAGTAGCTGCCATGGCTATCTCCACATTATCTATGATAATAGTGCTGCCTTCATGAGATTCTAAAATGAGCACAGACTTGTCTACCTCTGTTTGAGTTTCTGCTATGGGAACTGAGTCCTAAGGACCTATCATTGGTACATTGAAGATCTTTGCTTCCTTGTCTTGCTTACTAGGTGCATGAGTGATGGGTGCAGTAGGTGGTTTTATTTGTTGTTCTAATAACACCTTCTTAAAGGCCTTCTTTGTTTCCTTCGTTATCAACTCATAGTCTTTGTTCATAATGTGAAGAGTTCTCATCTTTTTCCTTAAGTGTGGCTTCACCAAATTTAGTAACAATGACCCTTCTTCAATAGAACATACTTGAAGAGTGTCTTCTAATACTTTTTCTTTGATCCTTAGATCTTCTTCATTTTCTTGTCTCTTTAGGTTTTCTAAAATATCCCATACTTTATCTAGAATGGAGGTTTTCAACTCAAGGATTGTCTTCTTGAACTTGATCATATGTTTACAATCATACTATGAATTTATGATTTTTCAATCTCACTATATGTGTCATAATACTTCTCTACTTGATCAATTATGCCCTCATCAACAATTCTTGCATTAAAAAATTTAAGGCTTGATCTGAATCTTGACTTAGGAGGTGCTTGAATGATTTTGTTGCTCCTTAGTGCTCGTGAGGATGGATGACTAGTGCTAGCTTCTTTCTTCCTCTTTAATATAGGCTTATACTCTGGAGGAGTGGTAAGCTCAGTAGTATCTATGGGCGCAGAAGGAGTATTATCTTCTTTACCCTTCTTACTGTCATCTAATTTAGTTTTCATCTTCTTCAACTTAGGATCTTCTTGTCCTTCCTTTGCTACTGTGCCTTTCAATTCTAGGGAAATCTTTTCATCCCTTACTTTATCAAGGTCTGCTTAAGACACACCATGTATTCTCAAGATCTTAGAAGTGACCTTTGCAACCTTTCTTTTAGTTTCTGCACTGTTAAGTTTTGCATCAACTTCTTTGGTCTTTTCCTCATAGGTTCCCCACCTAGGTTCATTATGATCTTTAGGGGCTGTCAGAAGTACCTGTGTATAAGCTTCAAGAATTTGTTCCTCTACCTCATACCCAAGTGGATGAATCGACTTAGTTCTAGGCTCAAAAAGTTCCATACATGTAGTATCAGTCTCCACCATAAAGCATCTAGAATCCTATACCTCATTTGCATCTTAGCTCTAAAAGTCTTCAATTCCAATGTGATATAATCCCTTAGTGTACTCTCTATGGATGCTTTGTTGGATATCTAAGGCATGGTAGGAATGGACTTGTCCAAGTACAAATCTGATATCTTCCCAACAATATGAAGGTGCATATAGATGATTAGGGACCCAAACCTGAATATCTTTGTTTTGTCATGTTTGATAGCCTTGATGTTATCTATCAACTATGTGCAAAAGATCTCACACAAGCTAAACTCTCTATCTTCCTTCACTAGTCTAATGGTAGCCATAATAGTGCCCACAAATACACTATTCACCCTGCTGGTGTGATGAAATCTATACCCTAGTATCATTGACATCAATTTGATGTCTGCTTTCTCAATAGGCTCGATGGTCATACCGAACCTATCGCTCCTTGACTTACATACTTGTTGTACCATTTTCCTGACATCCTTGCCCACAAGAAGGAGGGTGCCTATTCTAGAAAGGCCTATCATCTCATGAATTAAGTCATTTGTGATTCTAACTAGAACATCTCCAATCCAAAACCGATAACCATGGATTCTACTCAGTAAGATCTTTATCCATTCTATCTCATAGAATTCATATGCCATTTCATACTCAACAATGGGGTGATCATTCCATTTGGCATATTCATCCATGTGCGCCCTTAACCTATCTAGTCAAACAGGTTCTTTCTTATAGTAGATGTAAGCCCTTATGTCTTCCACATGCATGATGCCCATAGGTGTGTGAGAGAAAGCTCCCTCTAAATCAACTAGGGTGGATTTAAATGGGTGCCTCTTGAAAACATATCTTTTCTTCTCAGCAACATCATAAACAATGGGAGTGGCCATGACTTATTTGTTAATTGCTTTCCAACTAAACTTTAGAGATAATATGATGGCCTCTGAATTGGTGCACAAGCAAGGGTTTTTGCAACCGATCAAATGCACCAATGACTGCAGCAAATTTATGATAGATCAATCACCAAGACTTCACAACAACTTCCAAGGCTTCTTCTACTTCTATCACTCTAAATTTGAATGCAATGAGAAATCAAATGAATTCTATGTACTTTAAAATTAAAAAATCCACCATTAATGCACGTCATGTAAACCAGGCTATCACTTCAAAATTTCAAACTCGAGCTCCACAAACAATCAACATGTGCACTTTTGCATGAGGGTTCCTAGACACTCCAAAAGCTTAAGTCCAAAGGTGCATACTTTGAGGATGAGTATACCAGCCACACAAGGGTCTAGAGCTAAATTAGCTCCCCCTATGACCCTAAGGGCCATTCATGCAGATGTAGAGGGTGCGTCCACTAGGGATGCATCCAATACATTCTCATTAGTCTTCTCCTTCTTTTTCTTTGACTAAATCATGCTTGCATCATCTGAGGCTTTAAAAAAGTTAACTTCTCCTACGGGATCCAAAACTATTTCTTTGACCTTTTTAGGGCTTCCCTGACCTTGCGTTCTTGATCTACAGAACCTTGAGATATGTCTAGCCTTGTTACAAGAGTGACAAATGACTGGAGGTCTTATATTCCTCAACACATTGATATGAGTCACTATTCTGCATTGCTTTGTTGTGTGACCATTATAGTTACATATCTGGTATGTAACATTCTGAGCACTTCTTACATTAGTTTGGTTCTGATTTCTCTGATCTTTCTGATTTCTATTCTTCTTATTAGTCTTGCAATTCATAGCTCTATGACCAAACTTGTTGCATGAATAACAATAACCATTAAAAGGTTTTACCTTTGTATAGTTCCTCGCAATTTGTCCATGCTTGTTACAAGTAAAATAGGTGTGTTCTACTTGCTTTCACTCATTCTTAGGTGGTTCACCATTATCTATGGTTTGATCTTCAGTCTTTTCAGCATCAGTAGAGTCCTTTTGTGAATCCTTTCTTTCTCGCATATTGTCAATTTGATTTTGTGCTCCATTGTATCCAATACAAATAGTGTCTCCTTTGGCTCTTCTTGCATACAATTGAGATTCTACCAAATCAGCACTGGTGTGTAATTTGTCAATATGATTCTTTTCTTCTTTCAATTCAAATTCCAAGATTTCTTTGTTATTTCTTAGCTCCAAGATTTCCATGTTTTCTTTCCTTAGTTCTTCATTCAACTGAAGGTTATCTTTGATCTATTCATCATAGATTGCCTGATTATTAGTCAGCATATCATCAACCTCTTCAAGTTTTTCTTTTAAGGATTTTTTTTCTTCATTGAGCTTCTTTACCATTATCCCTAGATCACTGGTAGAGCATTCTTTCAAATATTTCCTTAGCTTCTTGATGAATAACTGAGCATCACTGAGTTTATCCTTTAGTTCTTCAGATTCTCTTTCTGACTTGTCCAGATCTTCAAGAGCAGCTTCAAGATTTCTTTTCAAATGTTTCATTTCTTCTTTGTCGATGATCTCCTCAAGTGGTTAAACTTTTGTGCTGAGGACCAGAGCTCTGATACCCATTGTTAGGAATGGGAAAACTGAGAGGGGGGGGGGTGAATTAGTGTTCACTGTAATTTAACTTTTTACTTTAATCTTTATGCAAAACATAAATGCTTAAGAACTGAATTAAACATTCACATAAACATGAAACATGAAATCAACACATGACACCAATATGGTTATGGGGAAACCCAAATAGGTAAAAACCCTCGTGGGACTTGATACCCACTAATATTCTACACTAGTGTTTTGTGATCCTTGTTAGAAGATTCTTTACCCTATTAGGAGTAGCTTTACAATGCTTTAAGTAGAGTAGACCTTGTTAAGGGTCGAACCCTATTAGGAGTCTTTTACAATGATCCTTTTTAGGGGAGTGGACTCACTATCTTAGAGCTCACTGCTCAAATGGTGAAGGCTACAACCTTCTGAATTCAGATACACACTATATTTGCTGGTGAACTGTCATTGTGACACTTCTTGTCAGATCAGTTCCTTTGGTGCACTAATGCTTTGACCTCTAGCAAAGATTTAATACATCTTATGCTATCTTCACATACCTCTGTTCTACTTATCACAACTCTATTACAACTTCCATACCAAATACAATGGGCACACCTTATATTTATGCGCTCATACAAAATACATAAATAGGTCGGCCCTATAACTAATTACAAACAATGCTTCCAAATGAATTGGCTTAAGTGTGCTTAAAATTATAAATATAAACATTTTGGAAACCTAAATACAATAGGCACATGGCCTATATGATATTACATTACAATCTCAAACCAAAATGCTAACTGTCGGCTCCAAGCTCTATTCTCTACTGGCACACACTGGCTGTGCAACTTCAACTGACTATAACTTTCACATCTTTGCATATCTACTTATGCACTCATAGACTAAGCACAAGTATAGTCTAACAAGCTTAAATTTTAGGGCACATACCATAATTCATTCGTACACACGTGCGTTGATGCTCTGAGCTATAGGAACTCTGTACATTGTCTAGTCTTCAATACTTAACTAAATTCTGATCTTTACACTAAGTGCACTGACTCCAAACTGCTATATGACTTTGTTTCCATAATGAAAACACTATATCTAGTCATATACTTTAGTATAGACAACTTGCCAACAATAATATAATTGTAGACGCATGCTACACACTGTCGGCTCTACCAAAACAATTGAATCTTTCTCCTCAAGCTAAATTACTTCATGCACTCTTAACTGAACATCAATAACTCTCCTCTAAGCTTAAATCCAAGGGCTCATACCCACAGGATAGGCACAACTCCAGAACCAATAAAATCTCTATTGGCTCTTCTAAATAAACACATGAAACTGCTACTGGCAAATAGCGACTGCATAACTTCACTTATACTGATTATCAGACTATGCATCCATAACTAAAATATCACTAACATGTCTTCAACATATATCAAAGCAGGCAAGGCTTCATGATAATTATATGGATAACCATACATAGAACACTGTCTGTTACTCTGTCAGAAACACTGTTGACACAAGCTGCTGTATAACTATTTGTACTAATAGTTAACCTCTGCACCCATGATATCATGCTGATATCATGTCCATGCTTCATATACTGAAAGCTTAGTGCATAAGACTTCCACGCATGCTACTTTCTATATGTTGTCATCAATGACAAACATACAGTCAGTACTGGCCTGCTGGCAAATCTCCAATAGTATATGCATACTTGTTTAAAATGCCATACTTGTTGCTCTTAAATATTATTACCATTTCACTCAAATTTACATGACATTAAAGACAAGCCCAAAATGTATACATATGTGTAAGTATAGGAGAAGATGGATTCTGCAACTATTGAAAAAAAAAACTATACCAATAGCAGCTTACGAGAAACTATACTAGTGCTTACCACACCATACCTCAGCATCATAATGCTTATCATTTTCAAGCTTCAGTGAGGCTTCATACCACACACCATCCGTAGATTTGTACACAACACTAATTTAGGCTTGAGGTAAACTATATGTGTCATGTAAACAACATGGTTGAATGCAATCTCTTTTGTGCATTTTCAAGAGTTTTCCCACTAATACAAGCGTAAATAACGCATTGAACGCAACCTATGAACACTGCGTGGTATGAAGAATCAATGAAGTTTGAAATATATCACTCCTCATGTTATTGTCAAAATTAAATTCAAATATTTCTCAAAACATTTATTCTTGTAGAATTAAGATATCCTTATCTCAATAATAAAACAATCTTGCATAATAGCTTTTGAATCATATTAACACACACCCATGATCTGTAGCATAGTTTGTTTTAGAAGTGTATGGATTGAATATGCACATGCATAATTATAGATGAGGATTAGTAATAGGGTTCCATGCATTGCTTAGATCCTTTGGATCTAACCCCATCTTTTCCTTCCTTGCAGGTTTTGGATCATACAAGAGCATACTGGATTGAACCCTGGGTCAACACTTCATTACTTTAGGCAATGTTTGGTACCTTCATTATTTATGTTCATCCACTTATGTATGTTTTCATTCATTCACATTATTTTGAAAGTTGGCTATTAGTGACCATATAGGGCCATTCTTGATGCTTTTGGGTCATTTGATGAAAATATGTAAATAGGGACATCGGTAATAAAATAGGGATATCTTAATATTTATGAGCTCAAATCCAAAATAGTAAGTGTATTATTTTATTACTGATGTCCCTATTTGATCTAATAGCATCAATATAACAAACAGGGCACCGACTAATCAAATAGGGACATGAGGTGCTCAAGCAGTGAGCTCATAAAATAATATATTTGGTCTTAATAAAATCTTATAAAACAACATATATTGTGTGAAGTGTTTGATCTCTCTTTATTTTTTTTGGTGTTGATATTCACTATATGGTACTCCCCGTTTATGATCATTTCATGAGGAAATATCTTGATGGCTTGCGGGCTGCAAGCTAGGGCATCGTACATTGTTCATTAGCTCATTGTTTAATACTGGCATTGTTTACATCTTTTCATTTGGAATGCTTGATGACCCACGAGCTTTGAGAGCTAGGGCATCATTTCTATTACCTTCAAGCCATTATGTGAAGTGTTTGATCTCTTTTTATTTGTTTTGTTGTTGATATTCACTATGTGGTACTCCCCGTTTATGATAATTTCATGAGGAAATGTCTTGATGACTTGCAGACTGCAAGCTAGGGTATCATGCATTGTTTATGAGCTCACTTTTTGAGCACCTCATGTTCCTATTTGATTGGATGGTAACAGTGAGCTCATAAACAATGCATGATGCCTAAGCTCAAATTCAAAACAGTAAGTCTATTATTTTATTAAGACTAAATATATTGTTTTATTAAGATTTTATTAAGACAAAATATTTTGGGTTAGTTTTATAAGATTTTATTAAGACTAAATATATGATGTAAACCCATAATTATACTTGATATATATATACTTCAAAGGAGGAATTATGCAATATAGTTGTAGGTAGTTATCTCTTCTATAATGATGGAGGAGTGAAAGGTAATGATCAATGATGTTGTTGCTATTAGATCATACATTAATACACTTACAGTTTTTAATTTGAGCTCGAGAATCATGCAATGTTATTATTGTCATTGCATGCTTGCTGCTGTTGTGCACCATATATTGTTTTATACACTGTTTATTTCATTGAGACTGTGAGCTTGGTTTTTATTTCAAAAGTGTATGGCTTGACTATGCACATGCATAATTGTAGATGAGGATCAGTAATAGGATGACATTCATTTCTTAGATATTTTTTTATCTAACCCCCATCTCTCTTTTCTTTGTAGGTTCTGGATCACACAGGGGCACACTAGATTCATACCTGGGTCAAAAATTCATCACTTCAGGCAATGTCTAGCACCCTTATTATTTATGTTCATCCTCTTATGTATGCCTGCACTCTTGCTTTTTTTTTTTCTGAAAGTTATTTTCCTTCTATAGTATATAAAAGTTATTTTCCTTCTATAGTATATACAAGTTATTTTTCATATATATACATGTAATCTTTAGATGCAATTTTTTTTTTTCATTTACATGTATCTTTGCATGAAATGAACACAAATTAAACAAGATCATTTAATAATGAAAACTAGGGTATTGTAGTCACTCATCGAGTAATTAGTTCCCCAAACCATTACTAAGGATTGAACATAAGTCTAAGTACCCAAACCTATTGTTCTATGTGTATAAAATAATATATGGTGCACAAAAACAACATGCATGCAATGACAACAACAAAATTAAATGATGCCCGAGCTTAAATTCAAAAAAGTAAATGTATTAATGTATGATGTAATAGCAGAAACTTGATTGATCATTACCTTTCACTCCTCCACCATTATAGAAGAGATAACTACCTACAACTAGGGCATCATGCATTTTTTATGAGCTCACTATTTGAGCACCTCATGTCCCTATTTGATTGGCCAGTGCTCAAACAGTGAGTTCATAAATAATAGATGATGCCCTAGCTTGTAGCACACAAGCCATCAAGATATTTCCTCATGAAATGATCATAAACGGGGAGTACCACATAGTAAATATCAACAACAAAACAAATAAAGAGAGATCAAACACTTCACACAATATATGTTGTTTTATAAGATTTTATTAAGACTAAATATATTGTTTTATGAGCTCATTGTTTGAGCACATCATGTCCCTATTTGATTGGTCGATGCTCTGTTTGTTATATTGATGCTATTAGATCAAATAGGGACATCAGTAATAAAATAATACACTTAATATTTTGAATTTGGGCTCATAAAGATTAAGATATCCTACTCTTTTGAGTTTCTATGTGCTTTGAGCCAATGGAATTTTTGTCATTTTGTAATTTTGAAAAAGAAAGTGTCATTTTTAATTTTTTTGAATTCAAAGAGCTGCCATGAAGATGACATTGCACTTTTATGTGGTGCGAAGAGGGCATTGTTTATGAGCTCACTGTTTGAGCACCTCAATTTCATTTTGATGGCATTTGTTGATTTAATGGCACAATATGAATGTTAATAGTGGCATTGTTTACATCTTAGCATTTGGTATGCTCGATGACCCGCGAGCTTTGAGAGCTAGGGCATCGTTGGTATTACCTTCAAGGCATTGTGTGAAGTGTTTGATCTCTTTTTATTTGTTTTGTTGTTGATATTCACTATGTGGTACTCCCTGTTTATGATCATTTCATGAGGAAATGTCTTGATGGCTCGTGGGCTGCAAGCTAGGGCATCATACATTGTTCATGAGCTCACTGTTTAATACTGACATTGTTTACATCTTTTCATTTGGAATTCTTGATGACCTGTGAGCTTTGAGAGATAAGGCATTATTTCTATTACCTTCAAGGCATTGTGTGAAGTGTTTGATCTCTCTTTATTTGTTTTGCTGTTGATATTCATTATGTGGTACTCCCCGTTTATGATCATTTCATGAAGAAATGTCTTGATGGCTCACGGGCTACAAGCTAGGGCATCATACATTATTCATGAGATCACTGTTTAATACTGACATTGTTCATGAGCTCATTGTTTAATATCTGCCTAGGCCATGTAAATGGTACTAGGCCAACCCAATCAGCCCAACAAAATGTGTCATGTTTATCTTTGTCAAATACACTCGTTCACCATTTTGTTCTTATTCTTCACACAAATATTGCATCAAAAGTAATTGTAAACAATGATTCAAAGATAAAAGAAACAACTACAATAGATCAAACCCCAAAAGAATACAATCAACTACAATATCTCACGGTCTCAATGAAATAAATAGTGTATAAAACAATATATGGTGCACAACAATAGAAATCATGCAATGACAGCAATAACATTGCATGATGCCCAAGTTCAAATTCAAAAAATTAAGTGTTTTAATGTATGATCTAATAGCAGCAACCTCATTGATCATTACCTTTCACTCCTCCATCATTATAGAAGAGATAACTACCTACAACTGGGGCATCATGCATTGTTTATGAGCTCACTGCTTGAGCACCTCATCTCCCTATTTGATTGGTTGGTGCTCAAATAGTGAGCTCATAAATAATGCATGATGCCCTGGCTTGTAGCCCACAAGCCATCAAGACATTTCCTCATGAAATGATCATAAATGGGGAGTACCACATAGTGAATATCAAAACAACAAAACAAATAAAAAGAGATAAAAAACTTGACACAATATATGTTGTTTTATAAGATTTTATTAAGACTAAATATATTTCTTTATGAGCTCACTATTTGAGCACCTCATGTCCCTATTTGATTGGTCGGTGCTCTTTTTGTTATATTGATGCTATTAGATCAAATAGGGACATAGAATTTGATATCAACATATCATATATCCATTCCAAATGATATAAATCCATTTGAATAAACATATATGCCAACCATTTGACAAAATGTCCATATGAAATCTAGAGCAATACATTAATTTTATAGTGAATTCATGATTTATAATGCCCCTTGATTTATAGTGAATTCATGATTTATAATTTAGTTGTAGCAGCTCAATGTGTTTCAACTCAAGAATACCCCTTACTTGGTTTCCTACAAATCCTTTGGTGAAATCTGTTAGAAAATGAGAAGCTATGAGAAGGTGACATGAAGCTAATGAAATGAGGCATCTCCAATTTGTTTTGTAGATATACACATTAAGGATCATGTCAGATAATACAAGAGAATCCGATCAAAATAGGGAGACAATCGCTAGATTATTGTCTAAATTTCAAAGAAAAGGCGATGATAAATGTTATTGTCCATGCAAGAGTTGTAACAGCTTAAAGACAAGAAGAATCAAAATCAAAACAACAAAAAGACATTGTAGGGAGAGTGGTCACATTGAAGGGGGGTTTGATTATAATCCAGTGGTAAGTTGTTTTTTATATTGTTTTCACAATTAATATACATATGAACCATAGAAGGAGGTTTGATTATCATCATTTTTATATAGGTCGATCTCCCCATTGTGAATATAAAAGAACATGGAGGTGTGAGTATTGAAGTTGAAGATCATGATCCCATGGAAGATGATGATCATGCGCTAGAAAACACATTTGAAGATGATGGTATGAATGCATTGATCGTTGACACATTTGGAACTGGTGCTGCTGCTGATGATGATTATGATGAGGATGACATTGATGATGTCCATGATATGCCTCTACTTGAGAAGGAAAACATGACCCTTTACGAAGGCTTCCAATCTACTCTTCTCTTTGTTATATTGTTGTTGGTGAATTTGAAGGTTATGAATGGTTTATCCAACATAGAAATGTCACGTATGCTAAGGTTTGTCATATATGTCATTATAGTCTATAAAAGGTGAAACATGTACCATTAAGATTGTTTATAGTAATGAATTATATTATTTTTTGTAGATTGATAGGTGACTTTCTATTACCACCATCAAATGTTCTCCCTCACTTGTACCGAGAATTATGTGCCAATATGAAGCATATTAGAATGGAGTATCAAGAAATAAATGCTTATCCCAAAGATCATATTATTTATTATAAAGAACATGAAAATGAAACAGAATGCCCTGAATGCCATACGAGCAGATATCAAGATGATCAAGTGACAAAAAAGGTTCCTCACAAGATTCTTCATCACATCCCCATTATTCCACGTCTGAAACGATTATCCAGGTGCAATAGCTTGGGACAATTTATGGATTACCATGCATGTGCCAGGAGTCGAGATGACATTATTTGAATGCCTGCAGATGGTTCATCATTTATGGACATAGAGGAAAAGTGACCACACTTTAAAGAGGAACCTTAAAATCTCAGGCTTTTTCTGGCAATAGAAGGTGTCAATCCGCATGGAGAGATGATATCTGTTTGCTCGGTGTGGCCTATTTTTGTTATAAACAACAACCTTCCTCCATGGATGTCAATAAAGAGGGAGCACATTATGTTGGCAATGATATTTCTAGGTATCTTATTATTTTATAGTTATCTACATGTAATTATAAGTCTTGGAGTGAAATGGCCACAATAATTATCTGATGTTGTTAATTCAACTAGGTAAGTACCAAGTGAAAGATATGAATGTATATATTGCACCTCTTATTAATGAATTTTTTGTGTTATGGAATGGTTTGACTATACATGACATCTCCTGACTAATTGGATAAAGACAATTTCAATTCCATGCAATGCTTGTGTGGACAATTCATGATGCTCCAGGGTTGACACATTTCTATGGTATGTTATGGTGAATTCTAGTTGTACACAATAATTCAAATTCTAAAAATATACATATTTAATCCAATTTTATCATTATCTTGTAGGTCTTCAAACAAAGGAAAAATTGTCATGTCCAATGTGCGGTCCAAAGATGAAATCCTGTCATTCCAAAAATTTAAGAAAATAGGTGTTTGATGAGTATAGGCAGTTCCTCCCAAGAAATCATAAGTATCAAAGTGCAGAAAGACATCTTTTCAATGGGAAAGAAGAGACTACATCAAAGCCCCGAAGAATGACACCTCACTTATGGTAGTTGGAATATAATAGAATTCGAGGTAATATCGTTCCACGTAATGGTTGATGTTTGAAAATTATATATTTTGATTATGTTTTGTTGGCTAATTATGTAGTTGATGATATTGAAGGTCATGAAGGCATCACTGACCAGCTTCCAAAGGGACTAAAATGTTATCCCAGAGAATTTAGTAGGCTGCCCTACTATGAGCATCTACAAATTGTGCATTTGTTTGATACTATGCATATTGGAAAGAATGTAACAAAGACACTATGGAAAATATTGGACGGAAGGTGTGACAAAAAAAAACTTGGAAAAATTTGTAGTTACATTCATGATTCCAATCATGCAATAAAAAATATCATTGAATCAAATAGCAATGGAGACCGAATTAATGCAAGTGCTCTTCCTTAGTTATTAACAAAGAAACAAAGTAATGCCATAAAAGAAGTGATCTGAAAAATTTGATTTCCTATAGGATTTTCTGCGGATATAAGCAATCTCATATCAAAGAAAAATGATTTTGGGTCAGGGATGAAAATGCATGATTGACATACCTTCATCAAGGTAAGTCATAGTCTTTTGTATTTACAATATATTTGTGTAATTGCATTCAATTTTCATTGTATGAAATGATCAGTTGACAATTGTTGCAATATTTGCTACCCCTATCTCTCCTAGAGAACTTCGACAATAATATCAAACAAGTGATATATGATCTTGGAAAATACATGAGGTAAGAAGTGATATTTGTTCAATATATCAAACAAGTAATACATTGTAAAGTCTCATATTTATATATTTATGTCTTGAATCCCTTGTAGGTGGTTGTCATCTAAAGAAATCCATAAAGAAGATATAAAGTATTGGAAGAAAAGAATTTGTTGATTAATTTGTGAAATGCAAAAGTGTTTACCTCCAGCTTTTTTCAATGCACAAGAACACTACCTCATACACCAAGTTGAGGAGATTGAATTGTGTGAAGCTATACATGCTAGGTCAATGTGGATGGTTGAGAGACACTTGAAACTTTTGAAGGGTTTGGTATGACAAAGAGCATGTCCCAAAGGCTCTATGGTTGAGGGATATATGGTATACCAAATGATGGTGTACATTACTCAATATCTTCCTAATCTTGCAGCAAAGACCCATATAGATTGCATTTGGGATCTCGACTCAATTAAAAAAATTTAAAGGGGAGTACTTGGTGGGAAACGGTAGATTCAGGAAACTGAAAGGTTATAAATTATGAGATGTTATTGTATTTAATTAATTCTTAATCTTCAAAATAAATTTGTTGTAAGTCATCTATTTACTTTTGTACAACTGCTAAAGAGTGGGATGCAATACATTTGTTTATTGCAAACAATCAAGATTGAATTTTGACATGGATTGAATGATGTCAGCATGATGGTCATAGATTAACATGAGAATCCATGTCTTCATTGGTTATACAAGCTCATTGTAATGGCGATTCCAATGTTACACAAAAGGAAATAGATTTAGCATATGGTTTAAGAGATCACTAGGTACTTTTAAATTTGTTAATTAATCAACCGTATGTTTTTCAACTCATGATGCAATAATTTATACATGTTTGACATTATTGTAGGTGAAACACCACAAGGATATGTTTTGCAATGGTTATAAATTTTGCAGCAAAAAGTTGGATGACACGAAGAGAACTTGTGATTCTAGGATAAGTGTAGTGTTCCAGGTGACTAATATTTCATGTAGAAACAACTTACATCCTCGAGAGTCACAAAATTGATACTATGGTATTTTTGTTGATATACTTGACTGTGACTTTAATTCCTTCAAATTAGTTCTCTTCGTTGTGAAATGGAATAGACTACGACTCAATAAAAATGATCCTAATAGAACTTTTATTGAACATGACAATGGATTTCCAATGATCAATACAAGGTTGTTTGAGCCAGTTGGAGAAGAGCCCTATGTTCTTCCAAGCCAATGTGAGTAGGTATTTTACTCAGAGGTTCCACATAAACTGGGTTGGTCATTTGTTGTTAGACATGATCCAAGAGGAAGGCCGATAAAGTATAATGTGATGGAAGAAAATACCGAGGAAGATAAAGAAGTGGAAGATGATGTAGATGATGATCATGATCAAGAGCTAGTCGAAGAAGAATATGAAGAAGAAGAAGATGATGATGCTACTGCTACTGATGAGGATGATGATGAGGATGCTGATGATGCTGATGGTGATGATGGTGACCATGATGACGATAGTGGTGGTGATGATGTCATCGATGATGATGATATTGATGATGAGATGGATGAAGAAGAATATCAATGACATGAATGAAATGTACAATTATGCTAGATGTTTGGCATGTTCTAACAATTGTTTTATATGTACTACTCTTATTCATCTTGTTTTATATGTCCTACTTATATGAGAGTTTCTTCTGCTAATTTTCTATTTCCTTGCACATCAATGATGTTAAATCACGTGGGATTCTCTTTGTTCCCTACAATGGAGTGAGCTAATTCTGAATTGCTTAGTAATTTCTTTTTATTGCATGGTTGTCTTTGGTTTGTCATTTTGTTTTGAGTGTCTAGTGATTTAAACCAAAGACTTTGATTGATCGTATGGTGGTTTGTCATTTTGTTTTGAGTGTCTCCTTGGTTCTTCTACTAGGATCCATAGTAAGGAAAAATGTGTCACTCCCATTAATTGCATCACCAAGGTTCACAACACCAATGAATATCTAATTAAAAAATGGCAATTTACTAAAAGTCTTGTAAGGTATCTTGGGTATATCCCCTATTTTTGTTTCTTAAATGTTTAGCTATTATCTAGTGTCTAGTTAACGATTGTTATCTTATGACTAGATCCTTTTGATGTAAAGGGTTTCAGGTCCCTTCAAACAATTTTTCCTCTAATAAAAAACTAGATCATATCTTTGTTGGCATTAAGCAGTATTGCCACTAGTGACAACACTTATTTGCATTCTGGATGAAAATCGAGCAGACAGTACAAACCGAGCAGACAGTGCAAACCGAGCAGACAGTGCAAACCGAGCAGACAGTGAAAACTGAGCAGACAGTGCAAACCGACAGTGCAAACCGAGCAGACAGTGCAAACCGAGCAGACAGTGCAAACCGAGCAGACAGTGCAAACCGAGCAGACAGTGGAAACCGAGCAAGTTAGTACAAACCGATCAGGACAATGTAAACCGAGTAACATCTTGTCTACCGAGTCACCAATGCTTACCGAGTTCAATTCCTACCGAGTGATCAGTATGAACCGTGCCTTCACTTCTACCGAGTGCATGACGATGCCGAGTAATGCAGTGGACGCCGAGTATCAGAAAGTCACCGAGTCAGTTTGAAGGAACCGAGTAACTATATTTGGGCCGACTTAGTAGCACTTATGTTTATTTGTCAAGCCGACTGTGTAATTGTAATTGTAATTAATTGTTTGAGACTTGTATATAAACTATATTGTAAAAAGATAAAAAAAAAAAAAGTAGAATATATGTGAAAGAAAAAGAAAGGCAGAGATAAGCGAATTGCAGAAGGCTTCAGAAGTATAAGGTTTAGCAAAGACAAAATTCATCACAGAAGGTGATCAGTACATCAGAGAATCTCAATCAGCAATCCAGTTGCAAAGCAGAGATCTACTGTTTCATTCTAACAGGTGAATCAGTACTAAATCCTTTAACCGGGTAGACTTAACAGTCTTTGTATAAATCTCTTTACCGAGTGCATACTTCACTGTATGTTTGTAAATCCTTTAACAGGGTGGATTTAGCAATCCTTATTGCTCCTAACAGGGCAGATCATCAGAAGTGATCAAATTGTAAGCCTTAATCGGCCAAATTTATTCTGCAGTATTAAAGCTTTGTGGGTTTCATCCCCACCCCAGTTTTACTTTCTTTTGGAAGGTTTCTGGGTAACCAAATCTATGTGTCATTATTGTGAATGCTTTTAAGTTTCATGCTTTCTGTATGCAAAGGTTAAAAGGTAAATTATATGTTAAAAGCAAAAGAAAATTTGGAGTTACTGATTCACCCCTCCCCTCTCAGTAACTTGGTTAATTCCTGAATATTTCCAACAATTGGTATCAGAGCTGCATTGGTTCTCAAGACAAAGCTTAACTAGCTTGAGCAAAGATCCAGGACAATGGAGGTATTCAAACTGAACAAGGTGATTGAAAATGAAAAGCTAGATCTGGAAATGGCCATAGCTAAACTCAAAGAAGCAAAAGAACATCTTTCCCAATCCCTAAGGAGAAGGAAGGAACTTGCAAATCAGATGAATGATCAGAATTACATTGAAGAAAAGATTGAAGATCTTCTTCCCTCAAATAACTCAGAGGAAGCAAACAATGCTATCAAAGAACTCCTAGAAAAGAATGGGTCGCTGCAGGAAGAAGTGAGAAAATTGAAAAGAGAACAAGAACTACACTCTACAAGATTCTGTGAGATCTTGGAACAGAAAAACAAGTTGAAAGATGAATTAGATGGAAGAAATATTGAAGTCCAAAACAAAACCCTTCAGCTAGAAAATCTAATTGATCAGATCTCTCATACAAATGAAGAAATTCTAAATCTAAGATCAGAAATAGAAAACACAAAAGAAGAACTAAGATCTGAAAAGCAAATCAATCTAAGATTGATGGATGACCTAAACGCTGAAAAACAAATCAATGAAGGAATGCTGAAAAGTCAAGAAGACTTGAATCAGCTGTATGAACGAAATCTTCATAGGCAAAAAGGAAAAACAGGACTTGGATACAAAGAAGAAGGCGAATCCTCTAAGCAAGGTACTAAAAAAAATCAAAAACCTACTTGTAATCATTGTGGTAAAATAGGACATACTTCAAATAAATGTTGGAACAATGAAAAAGCAGAATTCAATGGAAAATGTTATAGCTGCAATCAACCTGGTCACAAAGCAAATGAATGCAGGGAAAAACCTAGATTCAGAGGTAATTGTCACAAGTGCAACAAACAAGGTCACAAGGCATCCGAATGCAGATCCAAGACATTTAATCCAGCAGAACAAATTGTCAAAGCAATGTTTGGATGGGACTACAACACCTGGTGTAGATGTCATTACTGTGGAGAATATGGACACATTGGCATGAATTGCATAAAACATCATCTAAGGAAAAGAGACACTACCGTAAGATGTTTCAAATGCACTAAACTTGGTCACATAGCCAGAAAATGCATGAATGCTAATGAAATTGAAGAAGGAAAGAAGAATGAAGCAACTAAGGTCAGGAAACAGGTGAGACAAAAATGGATTCCTAAAGCTACCGAGAAATCCAGTCCAAGTAATGGAATGTATGGCTCTACCAACTCAGATTAAATTTCCAAGGAAGCACTGGAACTGTACTCTCATAGATCAATCTCAAGCAGTTCCAGAACCGAAATTAAAAGAAAAGTCTAAATCAGCATGTAAGATGCAGTAAGATCACAGCAAGGTCGGTATAGTCTTCACCGAGCAAGGTCGGTATAGTCTTCACCTAGCAAGGTCGGTACCTGTCTTTACCGAGCGAGGTCGGAGCATTATGAATTTTCGAGTTCACCGAGTTGCGAAGTCTTTTCCGAGAAATTAATTCTTAGTGGGTGACAGTCTGTCAGAATTCCTACCCTAATTTGAAATGAGCATTAATGACAGAATTGTAAACAAAAAGCAAGTAATCGAGCTCATTCTTCACCGCGAATCTTTAAGCACTTTGAGAGCAGAAAATTTCAAGGGCAACCCGGCGATTTAATACTCTTGCGAAAGGAATTTTCTGTGAGCTACCATGGCATCATCCAGCACTTCAGCGAAGAAAGGATCTGATATGTTAGTTCAAGGGGAGTGGAAAGCACCAGATTTTAAGATCGTGCCCGCAATTGCAGCAGCCCTAGATCCGAACGGAGCTCAATCTCAGATTCCTCCTAAGGTACTGCTTATCAACGATATCCGTAATCATTTTAACTGTTCAATTCAAGAAATGGGAAACCTAGAACTAGACATTGTGCGTGAGGAACTATGTGTGGATGGTACTTTGAAACCCGAGCACAAACATCTGGAAGATAAGGGTTTAGTCCACATTGCACATCTTCCTCAAAACTTTCGAGATAAATGGGTTAGGTACATTCTCAGCTGAGTACATGATGGCAAGATTTGGCTTGAGCAACCTATTGAGATCACAAAGAAAATGATTCATCAAGTTACCGGTCTTCCCATGTTGAACAAAGCTAAAACTACCAAAACCCTAGGTCGGACGGAACTAGAGAAGAAAACCCTAGCCAAGTGGGATGGTAGAGGCATGAAGGTTAGCAGCATTACAAATGCCAAACTAAAGTTTGGTACACATATCATTGCACACAAGATTTACAGTTCTAGTCGACAGAACAGTGTCTCATGTGAAGCTGTTGACCTAGCATACAAAGTGGTCAAAAACAACTTGACATTTGACCTAGCAGACTTATTGTTGAAACAGTTTAACAAGAACACGGAAAGCATCAAAACTTCCAAAAACAATCCATGTAAGTTTGGATCCTTGTTAGTCTGTTTATTCTTCTATGTTCAGAAATTCTTCCCTTCAAAAGGAAAAGTTGTATGGAGAAAAGATGTGTCAGTACTTTATGAAATTAATGAATACATCGCAGAAATGGGTGAAAACTTTGAAAGCATCATAGATAATTATTTTGAGTCTTTCAAAGAGAAAATGAATGACAGATTCCGGATTCCACAGAAGTTGGTGGAAGATTACAAAGATGACATCTGTTTTATGGTAGATTGTGATAATGTGTATATTCAAGCAGTTAAACCGAGAACTGTATATGTAAAACCTCTTCCTTATGAGGTAAATATTGATGAAACCAAGAACATTATTGAAGCACTTCTAAATCAGCCTGTCAATCCCAAAGCCCCATATTTTGGAACATATGATGAAGCTAAGATGAGAATTGAACTAAGCATAAAGCTTCCACAGGTGGTAAACAAAGGAAAGAAAAGAATAGCTAAAATGCAAATGATAACCGAGGATAAAGAAGAAATAGGTGAAAAAGAAGAAGAAAAGGATGAGAAAACAGAGGAACCAGAACCTGCAAAGAAGAAAGGAAAAGTCTTTATCACTAAGGCATCTGTGCCTCCCACTGCTGTGTTTACAAGGAGAAATACAAAAGGAAAGGCAGACAAGGCAGAAAAGGCAGATAAAGACATAGTATTCAAAAGGCCTCCTCTAACCCTTCAAGAAAAGCTCAAACTCTTCAGAGATGGATCAGGATCTGGAGTAAGTAACATAAAATCCCTGAGATATGAAACCAGATCGGAAGCAGAGCAGAAGGAAATAGAAGATGCTGTTGTTGAGAAGATGGGATAGTGGAAATACTCTCCTGAAGAAATTACCCCACAGGTTCCAGCAGTTCTATTGAATCCAATAAAAATGAGATGGAGCAATGCAAGGCAAACTGTAATAGACATATTTGATCAAAACCTGAGACAGTTGATGCCGAGCCTGAACAATGATGAAGTAAAGAAGGCACTAAAAGAGAATGAAAATAAGATGACATTGAAGTTCAATACTTGTTTGATTTTGATCAACAATATTGAATCGGTTGTGAAGGCTGCAAAAGCCACATGGAAGAACATTTACCACCTTCACCAACCGAGCATTGAAACTGTAATAATAAAGGATATTGAAGATGACAGCGATGAGCAAGAAGAAGACACCGAGGTAGATGATACTGTAAGGATAGCAGCAGAAGTCATTGCATCCCTTCCTACCTCTCCAGTGAAAGTCTCTTCATCCAGCCCAGAGACACCTTCAAGCATGGTTGTGACAACTTCTACATTTGTCCAATCATCCCTAGCAACATCAGAGGCAGCTACCATTTCTTCTACAGAGATGCAGTCTCCTGTACTAGTAAGTTTTCCAGCTTTTGA
Source organism: Chamaecyparis obtusa (assembly GCA_027943335.1). Taxonomy (NCBI): domain Eukaryota; kingdom Viridiplantae; phylum Streptophyta; class Pinopsida; order Cupressales; family Cupressaceae; genus Chamaecyparis; species Chamaecyparis obtusa. Next base: position 378,450 of record BSBK01003871.1, read on the forward strand.
ATCATCAAGTGTAAATATTTTAAGTTCTCCAGTAGAAAGTATACCAGTGTCAATAGCCAGCCCTACTTTATCTACTGTCACTACTACAAGAGCATTAAGTACAGATAAGCCTAAGGCTCTACCGAGTATAAAATTTTTGGGTAAAAATATAGTTGAGGATATAGACCTAGATGAAGAGATAGAGATTCCTACATTAGATTTTGCAAATCTCTCAGCAGACCAGATGCAGAATATAGGTGAGATCCTCCAAAGGAAAGCAAAACAAAAGAAGCTTAAGGAGGAGAGAGACAAAGAGTATCAAATCATCAAGGATGCTAAGGACATTTTGTCTGATGCATTAGGCATTAAAGTAGACTCCTCCCAGCATGTTTTGTTACAATTGGCAGAAGCAGTTGAGAAATACAATGAGGACTCATCCGGGACAGAAAAGTTAGTTGAAAGAGCCGAGAAGAGATTCAACAATAAAGTGCTTGAGCACATTGCTCAGCACATAGCTATCAACCAAGTGGAATTGTCTTCAGTTTTGTCTAACATAGAGTCTATTTATTCGAATGCTACCTCTCTTTTGGCCAGACTATGCAATTTTGCCGAGTTCACAAAGGATGTCAAAGATAAAATGAATAAAATGGATGAGGATATGAAGATTAGCATACAGAAGCTGCAACTTGAACCAAGTTCAAGCTCTGCTCATCACATGAAAATTTCACATCTATCCAATATGCAGTCTGATCTATTGAAAGAAGACTCAAGGATCCGGTCCACACTGCTAGACATCCAACACATGATCCTTCCCATCATGAATACAATGTATAAGCACATTGAACATTCCAGAACATTGATTCATGACAATCAGTTCTCCATAGCAGATCACATGATTGAAATCTCTGCAGAAATCCAAATTGCTATACAAACATGTAAGATTCTGCAAGAAAGTTGGGACAGAACCCTGGCACTAATAATGAAGGTACATTCTGATTTCTTATCAAATTTTGGATTCTCTCTGTAAATAACTTGTATATGCACCTTTGGCATTATCGTCAAAAAGGGGGAGATATGTATAGAAGGAGAGATATGTATACTGTATAGATTTGTATAAGAAACAGTTAGCACATTGAAAGGGGGAGACAATGTATGACAATGTATAAAGCCCTATAACAAAGACAAATTTTGAAAAATCAAAATAAAACTCAGCATGATTCATGTATATAAATTTTGGCCAATAAGTGTTTTTGTCACTAATGCCAAAGGGGGAGATTGTTGGCATTAAGCAGTATTGCCACTAGTGACAACACTTATTTGCATTCTGGATGAAAATCGAGCAGACAGTGCAAACCGAGCAGACAGTGCAAACCGAGCAGACAGTGGAAACCGAGCAAGTTAGTACAAACCGATCAGGACAATGTAAACCGAGTAACATCTTGTCTACCGAGTCACCAATGCTTACCGAGTTCAATTCCTACCGAGTGATCAGTATGAACCGTGCCTTCACTTCTACCGAGTGCATGACGATGCCAAGTAATGCAGTGGACGCCGAGTATCAGAAAGTCACCGAGTCAGTTTGAAGGAACCGAGTAACCATATTTGGGCCGACTTAGTAGCACTTATGTTTATTTGTCAAGCCGACTGTGTAATTGTAATTGTAATTAATTGTTTGAGACTTGTATATAAACTATATTGTAAAAAGATAAAAAAAAAAAAGTAGAATATATGTGAAAGAAAAAGAAAGGCAGAGATAAGCGAATTGCAGAAGGCTTCAGAAGTATAAGGTTCAGCAAAGACAAAATTCATCACAGAAGGTGATCAGTACATCAGAGAATCTCAATCAGCAATCCAGTTGCAAAGCAGAGATCTACTGTTTCATTCTAACAGGTGAATCAGTACTAAATCCTTTAACCGGGTAGACTTAACAGTCTTTGTATAAATCTCTTTACCGAGTGCATACTTCACTGTATGTTTGTAAATCCTTTAACAGGGTGGATTTAGCAATCCTTATTGCTCCTAACAGGGCAGATCATCAGAAGTGATCAAATTGTAAGCCTTAACCGGCCAACTTTATTCTGCAGTATTAAAGCTTTGTGGGTTTCATCCCCACCCCAGTTTTACTTTCTTTTGGAAGGTTTCTGGGTAACCAAATCTATGTGTCATTATTGTGAATGCTTTTAAGTTTCATGCTTTCTGTATGCAAAGGTTAAAAGGTAAATTATATGTTAAAAGCAAAAGAAAATTTGGAGTTACTGATTCACCCCTCCCCTCTCAGTAACTTGGTTAATTCCTGAATATTTCCAACAATCTTTACTTATTTATTTTGATATTTTAGATTACATGAATCTACCTTTTCTATCTTTCTAAACTTGTGGAGCATGGTAGAATTACTATGACTAGGGTACAAGAAATCTACAAGCAAGTTCTCCCGAGGTTTTCATTAATTTTTAGACCCACTTGACATGTGATAGAATTAATCTACCACTCCCTTCACAAAATTATTATTCTACAAAGCCATTAGAAGAAGATAGAGAACCCGATTCATGGTTTATTCTAAATATTACATACTATTGATTTTATATTAACATAAATGTATGCTTGATTTTTGCTTTTATGATTTCACTATTCTCTAATTTTAAAACTATAGATATAGATTGAATTCCCCATGTTGCAATGTGGTGTATGTTATTCATTCCTCTATATAAGATTCTTGCAAATAGCTAATAAAGGATTAATTTTGTCTACTATTTAATTTGTTACAAAAGTTTGAGATACATATAAATTTATTTTCTATAACCATATTTGATTCTTTCTCAAGAGTTACCAGAGATCTCTAACATGATGGAAGGGAATCCATGTAATGCTTCTGATTATTAGTGATATACAAGAAATAGATCCATATGTGTTGTTTGATTCCTTACCTAATCAGATGTATATTCACTTTATATCAAGTGTATACCCTAAAGGACATTTTCTTTGAGTTTTATTTGTATATATTAGTCATAGTGATTTTCTTGGTATAATCTTGATTAGTTTGATAACAACCAAACTTGTCAAAGTACCATTCAAACACCAAGCCTACATGCCATTACTGTCAACTATTGTCAACTATAGCACACAGTCGATATTTTTAAAACATTATGCATCATTTTAAATTAAATGATACTAGGAATTTTTTATTTGATTATTTTAATCTCCCCCGTCATAGGACATGTGTCAGTCAATGGCAAGGTAACCATCAATGTTTAATATATTCCTAAAATTGACAATGTTTTATATTTAACATTGATTAACGTTTACCAATAGTATTTAGCTATATATTTAATAATTATATTGACATATTTTTAATTGTAATTTTGTTTAATACCATTGACTAAATATTTAGATAAGGAATTAAATATATATTTATATTTAAAGCAATGTATATTTTGGATAAATTATATTTATATTGTAAAACATTTAGATAAGGAATTGAACGTATATTTATATTTGAAGAAATATTTATTTTAAATTTAAATTATATATTAAATAAATATTTATGTTGTATATATCTCAATTACAGATCACAACACTTCATCAAAGGAGTATTGTTTATTTGATTTGATTTATCATGTTAAATTTACTTTATTTTGATGGTCTTATTGGTAGGATTAAGATAGTTTCTACATGATTTTATATCTTCCAAGGTTGGTTTTAATCATGTTTTTTACTAATTCTATTTTCCTAATCTACACCATGCTAAAGTGTTAAGTATATTGCAATTAAAGATTATTACATTGTAAAAGAAAGCAATAAATTAAAAAATGGTATTCAAAATTTTTTGTTGGGATTATATTACATCATTTTTAAATGTCTTTATAAAGTCTTATTTTCCAGAATATAACTAATCGATGGGAAATAATTTCAACCTAACCTAACATTTATTTTATCTAATAATCTAAAACTAACCATTAATGTAAAAAATTCAACAAATAGTATCATCAACAAACCATTTATGTGAGAAAGGGGAAAACAAAGATACATCTTTAGCTTCTTCAAGATATCTTAGATCCATATGAATGTGAATGTTTCTTCCAAGCACCTTTTCCACTATGATAAATAGGTATGGAGAAAGAGAATCCCCTCATCTAAGCCCCCTACCACAAGATAAATATATTTGTGTAGGGATCCATGCACCATTATTGAACAAGAAGGGGAAGTAACACATTCAATAATAATTTTAAGGAATTTTATTTTGAAACCATACTTTTTGAGAACTTCAATTAGAAACTTCCAAGAAATATATCATAAGAATTAGAAATATCAAACATTAACACCATTCCTAGCTTCTTGCTAGAATTCATAGAATGAATCAGTTATAGGTAGTAATAATAAAATTCAATAAATTTATTCCATTGAAAAATCCTTTCTAATTATTAGGTATCATCTTATCCAACACAATTTTAAGCCTAACAACTAGAATTTTGCATAAAATGTTATAGAGGGTATTTCAAAGGCTAGTAGTTCTGAAATCTTTTATGGAGGATACATTCTCATATTTAGGGATCAATGCTATGAAAGTAGAGTTAACCTATTTAAAATTTTTACTAATTCTGAAGAAGTCCCCAAAAAACTATACACATAAGAAGAAACCAAGTCCCAAAAATCCTAAAAACAACTTGCAAGAGCCCATCTAGACCATGGGCTTTATAAGCACCAAACAAGAAGATAACATCTTGAACATCTTGTGTGGAAAAAATTTAGTAATCTATTTTAGATTCTAACTTTAAATTACCTTTGGGGTGTCCTCTATTAATCCATGTGGATCCAAACAAGAGGATATCATTTTGTTTGAATTTATTAATTCCAATTTAATTATTTGACCTAAATGAAGAAAACATATAAAAAGGATCTTGAGAGTTATCCTTTTTGTATGTATGACCAATTCCATGAATAGTCAACAAAAAAATGCTGAGATTTTCATATTAAGTGATTGATTATGATATCATTCAATTAATATGTTATAATGAGTGGTGTCTTTGTCATGACCATTATAAGTAACATTTAAGTTCCTATTATCTTGATCCTCACTATATGTCATTGGAAACTTATCTTCAAGGCTTATTTCTATTCATGGTGGTCAAATTTCTAGTGGAATCATACTTTGTGAGTAAAATAATAGACTTTCTCATCCTTGTTTCTATGTTTGCGAGAATAACAAATAACGCTTCAATATTTTATCTTTCCTAATAATCTAATTTCCCTTTGATCACTTGTATGTGTTGTAATTTGATGTCCTCTTCTTATATATAATCAGCTTTTATGCTTGAGAATTCTCTCTTTTTCAATAGGTGTACATCCTTTAATGCAACATTTTCTTTACTTTAAAGTGTTTGTATATTATATATTTTATCTCACTTGGGACCAAAATTGTGTTATCCTTAACTAACAATCCACTTCTTCCCAGAAAAAGGGAAGGTGTATATTTTTAGTCTCCTTCCCCTTTCAAAGATGTTATCTTTGTTAAAGATCTCCTCTATATAGAGGTAGATGTCTTTGAGAAAATATCTATTCCTCCCCTCCTTGTGAATCCATTAAAAGGATCTCTTTACACTTGTTGCAAGATATATTTTTTCATCTATCTCTTCCTTGCCTCAAAAGAGTTAAATCCTCTTTGGCTTGGATTGCATGTACATTATTTCTTAAAGGAAATCTTCTTGGTGTTGAAGGTATTTATTCTCATTCTTCTTTTCCTTAAGATTTTAACATAGTCCTGTCTTGACCGCTTAAGGGGGGAATATATATGGCCTCCTTGTTTCAAATGTGATATGATTTTGTTATAAACATCATTCTTTGTTTTGTTACCTTATTTGAAATATTTTTAGGATGATTTGACTAGCATAACACAACTTGCTAGACCATTTGACTTTCCTCGACACCAATTTGTGGATTTTCTTGAACTTTTATTTGGGATTAGTTCAGTAGTATAACTTAGCTTGCTAGATCATTTGGCCTTTACTTGGAGTCAATCCTCAAGATGATTTGATTATCATAACACAACTTGCTAGACCATTAAAATATATTCACACTAAACTCTTGTAAGGTTAATTTAAATAGCATCATAGAACTTGTTAGACCATTTGACTCTTATTCCTCTCTTTTATGGATCATCTAGCATTACATCAATTGGTAGCCTATCGAATCCATGTTAGCCCCCTTCTCTCTCTCCTTCATAAGACCATAGTTAGCAATGGATGAAAGTCCCATGTTAATTAATATGGTGACGATGACTAGTGAGATGGTTGTTAATAAAATTAAAATATCATAGCTCTCAAATAAAAGTTAAGAATTTATGTCTATATTTATATTGAATAATAAATAAAATATTAAGGATTTTTTTACTACGTCTTTTAATATTTTGTAGAGTTTTTTGGGTGAATTTTAAAATGGTTTTCAATTTGTATATAAATATTTTATATCTAACAATATCTAATTCATGTTTAAATTTTGGTAGGCTAATCTAAGTTCACATCCCTTGAGATAAATATATTTTGTTTGAAAGGATATACATGTTTTCTAGTTTTAAAGCATAAGTGAGGTGAATGCAACAATCAAAAACCTCATTGGAAAATTATAGGAAGATTCTAGATAATTATTAGATACTATGTAAAGGTTAAGAAACACTTGAATCTCTTACTATAAGTTCAATGTCATAATAATTCCTATGAAATAGATATAAGTTCAAGTATGTGGCCCTTCATACTGTAGTGTATTAATGAAAACTGAAATAACAATTGGGAGGTTTCAATTAAGAAGTTACACGTGGTCTATGTTGGTAGGCCAATTTTGCATGACTCTATCCCCTTGGGCCTGTGTATTACAAATTGTTTACATAGTTTTGTGCGTAGGATCATTTTTATCATAGGTATTCTATGTGAAAGGGGATATACCCAGTTCTAGCATCCCTAGTTCACATAATCTAAACATTAAATTAGATTTAAATATTTTAGGTTGTGAAGGATTCTTTAATAACCATACCATAGTAGGCAAACAAATTCTAGATAAAATTGATAAAATTTCATAAATAGATCTCAACCACTTGGGAAATTCCTTAAGAAAGTAATTATCAATTACCCTCATTGAAATAGATCCTTCCTATCCAAATTTGGTTTTTTAAAAGACAAGCTCACTTTTTGTGATTCAATTTATGGATCATGAAGATGAATTAATGAGAATTAGACCTTAATTTATTTCATTTGATCTTCAATATGAATCCTCTACTTTTGATCATATATAGGCTAGATTGCGTTGGATGCATTTTTATTTTAGAGATCATATTTTTTATACTAATTGTAAATTTCTCCGTTGTGTAATAGAAAGTTCTTCAAAATAGAGGAGGAGTTTAGTAGGTGCACTTTATAATGGGGAAACAAATTTAATTACCATGTTATTACCACTCATAATTGAAAATACAATGATATCGGGGTAGAACATTTCATATTTCATTTGAACAAAAGATATAAAGACATAGAAACTACTCTTTCAATGGTTAGAGATGGTTAACTCTTCCTTTTCTTGCATTCCCTTATCCAAAGTGATGGAGGAAGATTCAACACATAAAATACTGGAGATAATAGAACAAAGTAAACAGAGTAGTCTCAGAGATTTAATAATAAAACTTTTATATATATTAATGCCAAATTTTTGATTTATAGAGAGCTGCCAAAAAGCTCACAAATACGCATATATCTTACAGAGACAGAGATCTATTTTCAGCGTACCAAACTGAGAAAACATTCTTCTTTTGCTATAAAAAATATTCTGCCTAGAAAATTCTAGAAATGCCTGGAGAATGTCCGTTCGGAGAAACAACAGAGAAAAAACAATATAAAATATACTACATTTAATATGGTGGTTGGCGGAGGAAAAATGATGTTGTCACATGATCACATGAATAAAATAATGCTCATGCGATCATGCGACAAGAGCATTAGAGGGGACCCACGCGCTTTGGTAACATAAGCAAAGGTTATCGCATAAGGAAAAAGCCTGGCCAAAACATAAGGCAGAGCAAAATATTTGAGGTTGTCGCATGATCACATAAACCAAATAAGAGTTATGCGATCATGCGAAAAGGTGAAAGGAGAGGGCCCCACACAAAAGACAAGCTTGGGAAAAAATGCGTGGATGGTAAGCAAAAATGGTTTGGTCGCATGAAGTACTGGTCGCATGATCGCAAGAGAGGAAAGAGAAGCCATGCGATTATGCGACAATGCATAAAGACTAAAATAAATGCCATGCAGGAGTAGTTAATGCAGAGAGGTGAAAAGGTGAGTGGTCGCATGATCACAAGAGCAAAAAAGTTGCCTTGTGATCATGCGCCAAGGCATAAAGAAAGGCTTGGGGTAGGTGCGATAACAAAATAGAGGACAGGGAAGATTAAATTCTTTTCCCTGTTGGTATCCACGTCTTTTTGGCATTCGCATTCTTCAACACTCCCCCTTAATCTTCACTGTTACGTATCTCCGCAATGCCGATTTCTTCCCGAAGATGTTCAAAAGTGTTCTTTGCCAATGGTTTTGTGAAAATGTTAGCTAGTTGTTCATTGGACCTGCAAAACTCAAGATGGATGTCACCATTGTTTACCAATTCTCTGATAAAATGATATCTAGTATCAATATGTTTGCTTCGCTTATGGAATACATGATTTTTGGATAAGGCAATTGCTGAATTGTTATCACAATAGATCTTCATAGATTCTTCTTGATGATGCCCCAAATCTAAAAGTACTCTCCTCAACCAAACTACTTGACAAGATGCTGATGTTGCTACTACATACTCTGCTTCAGCTGATGAGAGAGTAACAATTGATTGTTTCTTTGATGCCCAAGAGATAGCACCGGAACCTAGATGAAAAATGTATCTGGAAGTGCTTTTTCTATCATCCATGCTACCTCCCCAATCACTGTCTGTATATCCAATCAGTTTGAAATCATCTGAAGAAGTATACAAAATTCTAAATTTTTTTGTTCCAGCTATGTATCTCAAAATTCTTTTCCTAGCTTTCCAATGTGATTTCTTTGGTTTCTCCATAAATCTAGAAATAAGGCTAACACCAAACATGATATTCGATTTTGTGGCAGTTAAATACATGAGGCTTCCCACTAATCTTTTAAATAAAGTTGCATCTACACATGGACCTTGAATATCCTGGCTAAGCTTCAAACCCAATGCAACTGGTGTAGGGGCTGGATTCACATTTGTCATCTTAAATCTTTTCAACAATTCACCAGCATACTTGCTTTGACATATGAAAATTCCTTGATCATTTTGACTTACTTCCATGTCAAAAAAGTATCTCATGAGGCCCCAATCAGTCATATCAAATTCCTTTTTCATGGCTGCCTTGAATGTGTTAGTTTCCATATCTCCTGTGAATATCAAATCATCTACATATAAATAGACTATCAAAATTTCTCCTTCATCATTCACTTTGATATACAAAGTAGGTTCATTACTGCACTTGTTAAAGCCATTGTTCACAAAATAAGAATCTATCCTGCTGTACCAAGCTCTAGGAGCTTGTTTCAAACCATATAATGCCTTTTTCAATCTGCATACTTTATGTTCTTCTCCTAAAATTTCATAACCAGGTGGCTGATTTACATACACTTCTTCCAAAATTCCATTTAAGAATGCTGATTTCACATCCATTTGATAAACTTTCCATTTGTTTTGAGCTGCAATAGATAGGACCATTCTTATTGTATCCATTCTTTCTACGGGTGCAAATGTTTCATTGAAATCTATACCTGGCTTTTGTGTAAAACATTTTGCCACTAGTCTTGCCTTGTGCTTTGCAACTTTTCCATCAACATCATACTTTGTCTTATAAATCCATTTTACTCCAATCACATCCTTACCTTTAGGAAGTTCTACTAGATCCCAAGTTTCATTCTTTTCTATTGACTGAATCTCTTCATCCATGGCTGCAATCCATTTGTCTTCTTTTAAGGCTTCTTCAAAATAGATTGGATCAGCTTGTGTTAACAATGCAAAATCACAACAAAAATTAGCATTTTCATCTTCTTGAGTTTTATCATAAATCTCCCTAAGACTTCTTGTCTTCTTTGATGTGTTTATGGTCCTAGACCTTAAAGATGCAAGTGATGGATTAGGAGACTCGCTGCTGTTATTATTTGTTGTAGTGGGATTTGGAGTACTAGGTGCTCTTGATGGTGTTGTAGGAGCATTTACTTGTATAGGAGGATTTGCAACCTAATTTTCATCTTCTTCATTCTCTTGTAGGATGTTAGGTGTACTTGAATTTATTTTATCTATGCTTCCATCCCATGCCTCTTCTTCAACAAATTTAACATCACGGATTATTATCAGCTTCTTTGTAATGGGATTGTATAGCTTATATGCCTTTGAATGTTCACTATATACCACAAATATACATTTCTCTCCTTTGTCATCTAATTTTCTTCTCAACTCTTGAGGTATTAATGAGTATGCCACACATCCAAAAACTCTTAAATGTGATATGTTATGTTTTTTTTTGCTCCAAGCTTCTTCTGATGTTTTATTTATCACTGCTTTTGTTGGACACCTATTCAAAATATACACTGAACATGCAACTGCTTCAGCCCAATATTCATTTGGAAAGTATTTTGCCTTTATCATGCTACGTGCCATTTCCATGATTGTTCTATTCTTTCTCTCTGCTACTCCATTTTGTTGAGGTGTATACCTTGCTGTAAATTATTTGTTTATGCCATTTACTTTGCAAAAATTCTGAAATTTAGTTGAGACATACTCTCCACCTTGATTGGTTCTCAATGTTTTAATAAAATATCCACTTTCTTTTTCAACTTTTGCCTTGAACTCTTTGAAAATAGCAAATGTATCAGATTTATACTTCAAGAAATAAACCCATGCTTTTCTGCTGAAATCATCAATGAATGTTATGAAATAAAGTTTTTCACTAATGGAAGGTGTTTGCATAGGTCCACAAATGTTTGAATGCACTATCTCAAGTGGTTGTTTCGCTCTATATGATTCTCCAACTGGAAATGATTTTCTATGTTGCTTTGCCAATATGCAACTTTCACATGTGGTTTTAAGTGGCTCTATTTGTGGCAACCCATATACCATTTTCTTCTTGTATAACAGCTGTAATCCTTTGAAATTTAAATGTCCAAGCCTTAAATGCCATAACCAAGATTCATTTTTGTATGAGGCTTTAAAAGCTATTTCAGCAACTTTTTGTAAACCTTGTGGCTCAATCATTAATCCACTTTGAATTCTTAGTGGGAACATCCTATTCTTAGTCATTTCAACTCTTGCAATTAGCCTATTGTTTGGTTTCTTATCTAGGATCACACATTCACCATTCTCAAAGTGTACTCTATAACCCTTTTGTACCAATTGTCCAATACTTATAAGGTTGTGTTGTAATCCGGGAACATAGTAAACATCTGAAATTTATTTATCTTTGCCTTGTTTTGTTTTTATATTAATTGATCCTTTGCCCATAACTGAAACTTTTTGATCATTTCCTAATTTAACTTTTGATTTTACTGAATCATCCATTGTTGCAAACATCTCCTTTTTACAACTCATATGGTTACTACACCCACTATTTAAGAACCACAGTTCTTTAGAACTTTCTTGTGCTACATTGCATGCTATGAATATTGTGTCCTGTTCACTAGTGTTTGACTGATTTTCATTTGTGAAATGTGCCTTTTGCTTATTCAAATCATATTGCTTTTTCTTACATTCTGATGCATAATGCCCAAATTTGCTACAGTAATGACATTGGATATTGGATTTGTCATACTTTTCTCCTTGATGATGGCTTTGAGAGTGACTGCTCCCCCTTCCTCTTGTTGATGTAGAATGGGCATGTGGGCTTGATGGTGGTCTTCTACTTTCAAATTGTGTGTTTTCTCTTCCTCCTCTTGATGAGAAATGTCCTTTGCCTCTGCTGTTGTTTGATCTCCCTCTTGACTTGCCAAATGAGAGCTGAGTCTTGAATGCATTTTCAAATGATGATGACCCTGTTCGGTTCAGTCTTTGCTCATGGACTAAAAGTGACCCCATTAATTCATCTACTGATAATATAAAAAGATCTTTGGCCTCTTGAATAGCTATTACTACAGCATCAAATTTAGCAGGTAGACTTCTAAGTATTTTTTCCACAATCTTTTGATCTTGAACAGTGTCTCCATAGGTCCTTAATTGATTTACTATAGACATTGCATGAGTGAAAAAAACATCTATTGAATCTGAGTCTTTCATTTGTAAATTTTCAAAATCCCTTCTAATTATTTGCAATTTTGCCATTATTACGTTGCTTGTGCCTTGGTATGCTGTTTGCAAACTGTCCCATGCTTGTTTTGATCTTGTGGCAGCTGCAACCTTTGGAAAGATTGATTCTTCCATTGCTTGTTGAATGAAAAATAGTGCCTTTGCATCTTTCTTCTTATTTTCCTTCAATAAATCCTTATCTGCTTGTGAAAGGGCCTGATATGCCTGCTAATCTGGTGGTTTAGGAAACCCATTTTCCACTAAATCCCAAACATCTTGTGAATGAAAAAGAGTCTTCATTTTTATGCTCCAATAGTCATAATTTTTGCCATTAAAGATTGGAATTTGAGGCTAAGAAATACTCCCACTGGTTCCTGCCATGGTTTACTAGTAACACTTTCTCCTTTTTTATAAAACCCTTTTTTTTGATTTGCTATTTACCCAGAATGAAATTCATCTAGGAAACAATACCCAGATCCTTTTTGTGGCTTCAATCTCTAGTAGACCTTTTCCCTTCAATAACCAGTGCTTCAATCTCCTGCTCTGATACCAATTTGATGGAGGAAGATTCAACACATAAAATACTAGAGATAACAGAACAGAGTAAATGGAGTACTCTCAGAGATTTAATAATAAAACTTTTATATATATTAATGCCAAATTTTTGATTTACAGAGAGCTGCCAGAAAGCTCACAAATACGCATATATCTTGCAGAGACAGAGATCTATTTTCAGCGTACCAAACTGAGAAAACATTCTTCTTTTTCTACAAAAAATATTCTGCCTAGAAAATTCTAGAAATGCCTAGAGAATGTCCGATTGGAGAAACAACAGAGAAAAAATAATATAAAAGATACTGCATTTAATATGGTGGTTGGCGCAGGAAAAATAAGGCTGTTGCATGATTGCATGAATAAAATAATGCTCATGCGATCATGCGACAAGAGCATTAGAGGGGACCCACGCACTTTGGTAACATAAGCAAAGGTTATTGCATAAGGAAAAAGCCTGGCCAAAACATAAGGCAGTGCAAAATATTTGAGGTTGTCGCATGATCGCATAAACCAAATAAGAGTTATGCGATCATGCGAAAAGGTGAAAGGAGAGGGCCCCGCACAAAAGACAAGCCTGGGAAAAAATGCGCGAATGGTAAGCAAAAATGGTTTGGTCGCATGAAGTACTGGTCACATGATCGCAAGAGAGGAGAGAGAAGCCATGTGATTATGCGACAATGCATAAAGACTAAAATAAATGCCATGCAGGAGTAGTTAATGCAGAGAGGCGGAAAGGTGAGTGGTCGCATGATCGCAAGAGCAGAAAAGCTGCCTTGTGATCATGCGCCAAGACATAAAGAAAGGCCTAAGGTAGGTGCGATAACAAAACAGAGGACAGGGAAGATTAAATTCTTTTCCCTGCTGGCATCCACGTCCTCCTGGCATTCGCATTCTTCAACACAAAGAATGTGATTGTGTTTAATATCTTGAGTTTAAAGATGTTGAGGTTCAATCAAAAGAAAATATATAAGCATTTAATATGGAAAAGCCAAGGAACATGACCATAAAAGACTCCACAAATCCATACGAAGATGGAATCACTATATAAATATAACAGCAGATATAATTCCAGCAGAAAAGTGAAACAGCGATATTTAAATAAATAACTGTATTTAAGATATTTAAATAGATTAATAATAATAAAATAAAATTTAAAACAATAAAACAAAATTTGAAGTGGCAAAGGGAGAAGTCGTTTCGGTTCTACAAGTTGCTCAAGTTCTTCACTCCTACAAAAACAAGGAAACCACACGATCAATGCCTACCGATCTAATCAAGTATTTATCGATCTAACCAAGCAGCTAAGAGGAAACATCCTGATCGAGCTTTATCAGTAAAAACAGGTGCAATCTGTATTTGATCTTGGATAGGGTTTATCTGTAAGCAGAAGTAGAAGCTTCTGAACCATGGACAAATATGAGGCAGTTGAGAAGTCTCGCCCCGAGTCCTCCATAATGGATAATGAGATTCGTATAGCTACACAAGGGACGCCAAGGAACTATACTACATATGCTGTAACTCTGCTGAGAGAGAGAGGTGCATCTAAAGTTACGTTAAAGGCAATGGGAAATGCAATTAGTAAGGCAGTAACAGTTGCAGAGATCATTAAGAGGAGGATACCAAATCTTCACCAGAACACAACAATCAGTTCTACTCCTCTAGAGTATACTTGGAAACCTCTTAAAGAAGGCTTTTCGCCGTTGCAAACAGTGAGGCACGTATCCACAATAACAATCACTTTGTCCACAACGCAACTTGGAACATCATCTGCAGGTTATCAGCCACCACTGCCAGCTGACCAAGTTAAGCCGCTACTTGAATATGAATATGAGGGTCAAGATTCTCAATTTGTGTTGGGTAGAGGTCGTGCTCGTGGAAGAAGGGGAAATGCTGCTTCTCAATATCAGAATGGTGAGGTAGGACGCTCTGCAGAACAAAGCAATGGAAAGTACAATGATTTTGGCATGGGTGGCGGTTATCTTCCTCCACGAGCTCGAGGGCATGGTAGGGGTAATCGATACAGTGGCAATGGTAGACTTAATGACAATGATAGGTTCAATGGAAAGGGCAGTGGAGGTATTGGCAGGAACCGGTTTGGTTATGGTGCTAATTATAGTGATACTGAGTTTCGTAGAGGCCAAGGTGGTGGTCAGGGTAGAGTTGCTGTTAATGATGAAGATGGATGGACAGTGGTTTCTCGGCGCAGAGGGAGGGCGCGAGGAAGGGGTAGCAGGAATTAATAGAATGCGTGGGAAACTCATCGGCTTGCTTTATCAATGGTTTCCTTCATAATTTTGTTGAGGAAGCTATAAGAATATGATAATATCGAGGTATGAGAAGAAATTGTAAACCGTTGAAAACTGTTAATGGCGCAAAATAAATGCCTCACTTGAGAGAATCCCCTCCCAGGCGAGGAATTTATTTATTCTGCGATCACTGCAATTTTTGTTCTCTGCTCGCTCCGTCCATGTAATCAGTTAGACTCACCCTAAAAATGAGCAGTTCAATTTGATACAGGCGAAGTCATTTTCGCCCTAATTCTGTACAAAACTTATTTTTCTTTTCCAAGTTTGGATACTATACTGCCCTATTGTCGTTCATGTTTTCTTTGAACAAAAAATAAGTCATTACTTTTGATGTTACCCTTAAATTAAAGACAAAGGACTCAAGTTCTTGGATGGATTTCATTTTAATTGATCAATTTGAAATAATAATATTTTATGTTTTTTCTCTCTCAATCGTAAGTGCATACCTTTCTATATATTTTATTAGTTCTGTGTTTTTGTTATTATCTCTTTCAATTTGCGTGTAATGGTGTTGATATGAAGAGAAAAAGCTCAGTCAAGAGTATGGGAAACTTAATGTTCTGTTTTAATGAATAGAATTGTTTTATTTTCTTTCTGCTCTTCTTTTTCCTTCATCAGGGAAGAGAGACCAAGGCAGAGTTGAATGAGGCCATTTCCAAGAGAGTCTAACCTTTGCAGACACGAAACCAAAGATAAACTACCAGTATTTACATGAAATCCGCAATATATCGAACACAAAGCTGCATATTGGATAAGAGTCTATAGAGCTTTAAGATCTGGGACGACTTAGGGTAAAATAGTTTAAATCAGTCGCAGATGATTAAGGAAATTTCAGAACTAGTGTATGAGCAAAGAAGATCTTAGTGTTGCACTTTTCATTGGAGGAACGTAGTCTATACCTAGGATCTGAATGACATTTGTAAGAAAGATTGCTGGTGGTTTAATTACCTCTAATAATATCTTATAGACCTTTTTATTAATTAATTTAATTATAAAATAAAAGGTAATAAATAATTTATGTCAGCTTGCAATTTCATTCGGAAGGTGCGAGATCATTCCTAGTCTAACATTCACAGTTTTAGTGGGAGTTACTCCTCACCCTAATTTTCCTGTGGTTCTCAATTACACTAATCAAGGATCTATCTTTATTGTGTGGAAATCCAAATATTTATTGTTGGCAATTCAGTCCTTCCTCTGTGTTAATGCATTAATTTCAGTTCTGTAATATTATATTGGCTACAACCATAAAACATTGTCTTTTGAGCTTAATCATTGATTTGGTGACCAATATCCTTAACTAATAGTTGATTGGGCATAAAGACAAATTTGGGAATTGCCTGCTTGCTTGTGCATATAGTGTGGAGACTGACTGGGCCGTATGGGTAGTGATAGTGCTGGTTGTACAAGGAAAGCTTGTCGTACGAGTGTGTGAAGATTGTCATACAAACATTTCCATATGTGTGTGTGTCAGGGTCATATGAAAATTGACCGTATGGTGGAAGTGTGTATGAT
Source organism: Chamaecyparis obtusa (assembly GCA_027943335.1). Taxonomy (NCBI): domain Eukaryota; kingdom Viridiplantae; phylum Streptophyta; class Pinopsida; order Cupressales; family Cupressaceae; genus Chamaecyparis; species Chamaecyparis obtusa. Next base: position 395,099 of record BSBK01003871.1, read on the forward strand.
GGAAGTGTTGCATGGTTTGACTGTACAATAGTCTTGGTGCTTGTCGTATGAGTGAAGGGGTGAGGAGGTCGAGTGTATAGAGGGGTGTTTGCCTTTGGTATATTAAACCATTAGGATCCATGAGTAGATGTAGTGTGACATTATAAGAGGTGTTTAAAAAAATATATTTAACACTTGAAGCTACAATAGACTAGTTATCAAATGGGCTAGAGCTAATAATATAACATCCCAACAACATTATGGGATTTCTTAAGTTTGATCTCTAGAATTTGAAGATTCTAGACACCAAAGCGTCAATGGAAAAAGCGAAAAAATAAATTACAACTAGTAATTAAGATTAAGGGAGTGTCTTGGAAATAATCTCAACTACCTCCACCATATAATCAAATATGTTTCTTCTGTATGCACATTAATATTTTCCAACTGCTTCTATCAATTCTATATCCTTTATATATTCTATTTGCAAGCAAATTTCTCAGCACTAAAGACAAAGGACATAAGTTAGATCTTTCTCAAAATTTGGATGGATTTCATTTTAATTAATCAACTCAAGTACTCTATTGCTTCAAGGTTTAGACAATTTGTGAGTTTTTTGAAATAATAAAATTTTATGTTTTTCATCTCTCAATTGTCGGTGCATATCTTTCTATACATTGTATGGTTTTGGGTCTAGCTCTACAGAGTTGTTTAAATCTATGAGTATGCGTGTATGAAGATATCGATATCTGTATAATAGTGTTGGTATAGAGAGTAAAAGCCCAGTGAAGAGTTTGTGAAATATAATGCTTTTTTAATGAATAAAAATGTCCCTAATATATTATGAACTTGCTCTTTGTAGTTTAGTGCTTAGATTAATCAATTTTTGCATTATTTGAAATAAAACATTCCTTATAATTTTTTTTATCAATCAACCATCTTATAGAAACCATCTAGACATGCATGACTTGTAAACTGGTTCCATTTTAATCTTAGTCTGTTGATTTTCTCTACATGTTCATGGTATTAGAATAACTTAGTTGTCTATATTTATGGCCTTTCTATTGAAGCCTTCAATAGAGAAAAGGTTGCACGAAGCCATTATGTTCATGATGCTTTTTGGTTTGAGAAAAAAATGTATGAAAAATTGAGGTAAGAGTAAATGAAGCCAATTTAGTGAGACTATTTTGCACATATATAGTAATAGATTAGTGAACCCAATGATGTCTTCGTAATATTTTCCCATATCGCACGCATAGTTTCATATTGGTTTTAGCTACCAAATTCCATTATTCCCATGAACTATTTAGCTTAATCATCTCTCTTGCAACTAAACAATGTCTTATCTTTAAATTTTAATGTGTATTGGGATGATTTTTTACCGTAATTTGTTTCCTTCAAATCCTTGTTAGTGATTATGTTTTTTGTTATGTCTTTTGAATTTTTTTTGGTGCCTTCCATTTTTTCATGGATATCTGGTGTTCATAAATTAGCACGACATCTCTTTCTTTGGCATGCGATTCTAAGTTTTATTCGACAATTTGCAAGTTTATAGGGAAAATTTCTATTAATAGCATTCATTTTTTCCGCTGAAAGTATTTATTTTGCTGAATGCTTGAAGTACTATTATTATTATTATTATTACTATTATTATTATTATTTGTCTCCTATGCTACCTTTTAGTTTCACTGTCATTCATTTGTTTTAAGTGGATTGATAAAATATTAGTTTGGTATGCTTTTATTTAACGGTATAATGAAAAGTTACAAAGGCTGAATACCACGTTTCCCATCACAATAGGTTAATCAAGAAGCATATATGTCCATAAAAAAAAATTATAGCATGTCTTATGCAAGATAGATTTCACAACATATTTTTTAAATGGTTATTTTTTTATTTATATGTATTTTGTTTTAAGTTTGTATATTTATTTTCCTTGTAGTTTTTGTTTTTAAGATTTTTGTATGTGTTCAACAGTTTTTCGATGAGCAATTTTAATAGCTATAAAGGAAAAAGAACATTATAAACATGAGACAAAATGATACCAATAATAGTTTAGGAGAGCAGATTTTACAATTGGTGAACGTTCAATTGAAAAAACTAGTGAATTTCGAGATAGCCACAGAGAACCATTCTAGCCAATAATCTCTCTAACATAGAATTGACTATTGACCTATTTGATTTTGGATAGGATTGGTTAAAATATTTATACTTTTTGATGAGATGTGCATGGAATTACTTTTTGGTATTTTAGAAATAATGTAATCCAAAAAAGTTCAAGAACACTTTTCATTTCATTTTTTTCATATTTGAGAATTCCTCTTATCATTTTAGAAATGCATGTAGATATGTCACGTTGCACTAGCATTCCATATTTCATGTTGTTTTAAGGTTTCTAGGAATTTCATTCAGGGTTGGGTACCTTTCATGTAATGAAGGATCCCAAAGAAGTGTAAGCTTCGTGGTTGGGTAAAGAAGAACATAAGCCAAGATCTCACCTCTCAAGCTTGGAGATGATTGATGGAATCAATGGCATTCAAAGACCATTTGGCTCTATTTATATTTTATATCTTGTATATTAAATGAGTTGTACATCATTATTGTTGTATTGAGTTAACTTTTTGGCATGAGAGCCTAATTTATACTATTATTTACATCCTTACATGTGCCTAGATTAAACACTATTTCATTTGATATATGAAAAACTTTTGGATAACCCTCCTCTCAAGGTTAGTAATAGGAATTTATTCAAATCAAATTGACCAAATATTCCTTTCACATATACTAATTAAATAATTTTAAATTACTTAATTCATTCATTTTCAAAAATTGCTTCTAGTTCATAAAAAATAAATAATTATAATGACTCAATAATGTTAAGTATAATTTGAGAACACAATATGTTTTACTAAAATAATATTAAAATAATAAAATCATGCATATAATATAGGGTAAGAAAATTAAACACTTTTATGTATAACATTAGTGTATATTATTATCATGTCATTACTAGTTTATTCTTAGCATATTGCATCTTTAATAATTATAATGTTAAAATTATTATATATTTTTTTGGAAAGGTGGCATGGCCACTTAATATATTTTTATTAATATAATATATAATTTTACATTGGTTCAAAATGAGTTCCCAGAGAAAAGAACCAGAAAGAAAAACTTCATTCTCAGCCTCATATCGAAATAGAAGAGAGAGAAGGGACTACCCTAAAAGAGACTAAAAAACCCCTCACTAGCTGCAACTCGATACATTTAAATACCCAAAATCCCTCAAAACAGGCCTAAACCTAGCTATATAAATAGCCGTTTGGGCATAATCCATAAAGGCCCGAAGGTATTTATACAGAATTACATCCTGCATTTTTAACTTACATACAGGTAAGAACTAAAATTTTGTAAAATGAAGAGAGTCCCCAGAAAATTATCTTTCTTCTCCCAGTCGATAAGAAATTACCTTATAATATACATGAAGGATCTGTACAACAAAAAACTACAAAAATATCCTGCAACACTGACAAAATGTTAGTCTTCCATAAAATATGATGAAGCTTCACCAAGTCCTAATTCAAATTGAGATCAAGGATAGGTTGAGCAGAAGTCAAGATAAGTTGAGAAGGAGCAAAACTAGATTGAGCATTGGAAGGGGTAGAATCTTGTTCTAGAAGATCTAGTAAAGAAAAAACAACTTGATGTATTCCATTAACACATTCCTTAGTTAAGAAACCACCAAATTGCTACAAAGAAGCTTTCATAGGTCTGAAAGACCATTGCTCAAGTGCCTTTTTTATTCTTTCAAGAACAATGTAGACCCTATGGTGATTCAACACCGAGTGATGATGGAACAGACCACTAATAAGTGTCGCACCACCCTAGAGATCATATTTCTGGATGGCCTTGTTTAGCTTATTCCCATAGAGAAATTATGTCTTAACATAACGACTTATAATCAATTCCAAAAGAAAAGGAGATTACAGAAGATCAAAAGAATTGAAAAGAAAATTTGAAAGTATTTGAGATGGATATATGATACACTTGCTAGAGGGGAAGAGGATATCAAAACCAAAAATTCTCTTAATGCCTTGACAGATATGGGGACGATCACAAACAAACATATTTGCCAACATATCATCCTTAATGCAGCCTACAAAAAGTTTCTCCCAACCTTCAACTTCCAAAAACACCCTGTAGTTATGAGGGTGATAATCCATATACAAAGAGGAGTAGGACGAACATACCTCCACTTGTGTACTAACACCAAATAGAGAAGTTGGCCACCAGACATCTTAAGAATCAACAACAACCACTAACTACTAAAAATGAAGACGATAGTAAAAAAACTAATCAACCTTGCAATAAACAAAACACAGGGACTAAATAGTGGAGAAGAATAAAAATTGAATTTCATTCATATAGTGCAAAGCAACAGAAAGAAGTGACATCTCATAAATGAATGTACCTAGGTGAAATGAAACCAATTTAAGAGCACCACCAAACAATGATGGAAACACACTTGAAACTAGATTTTTTATCACTTACATAATTAGAAAGGATAGGCGAGAATGAATGAGAACAACTACATACAATAAAATATACTAAAACGAATGACTGCGCACATGTTACCACATCCAAATAATCCACATACTTGGATGAAAACATAGGGGTAGTCAAATCAAATAATAAATGGAGGGAAGTACTAAATGCAATAGAGTATTATTAGAATATTAATTTTGAAATTAATATTATATTTTTGCATTATTAATACTGAATAGGGGTAAAATGGCATCACACCTATTCAAATGTGTATGAGTGTGTAATGTGTATGGGGGAAATATGAGATTGACTCCTAAATCCAAATTCCCAAAGGAGAGATCCAATTTGATCAACCAAAAAGCTAATGCATAATCAAATCAATCTATGAAGAATATGAAAGAGAGAGAGAAACCCTATATTTCCCTATGGTTGAATTATGCTTGAAATCTGAAATAATTGAAATACAAATACCAACCTCAAATTAGGGAAAATCTAGAAAATGCTAATTTTTGATGTCTATGTGTACTTTCAAGAAATTCTGCAACCTATTTTGGACTAGAAATGCCGAGACGAAGAAAACCCAAAAACCTTTTTCCAAGATGAGATCAGGTCGACTTTGACCCTCATAAAAGGTCAAAGGCTAGATTCTTTATTTGAAGGTCGATTCTGACTTTGTTCATAGATCTCAGAAGTTCACCGAAAAGGGTATCCAAATCTACTCTCAGATCCGATATTCCGCACCTGTACCTACAAGAAAAATAGGATTTTTGTTGTTTGTTTGAGGGGTTTGCCTTGGTCAAACCCCAGTTTGGAATCAACCTTAATATTGAAATTGAAATGAGAATGCTAGCAAGTAGTAGAAAAGGATCTAACAATGAAGCTATGCAATTCGATAGATATGTAATTGTATTTTGAATGTAAACAAGTATATTGATATGAGAGCTTGAACATAACAATGACATATGTAAATCAAAACCATGAAAGTAAATAGAAAACCTTCATGCTTGTATGCTTGGAATCCACCTCGATAGAAGAATGAATAGATCTAGAAGATGAACAAAGGATCTTGAAGGAAGATCACACCATCATAATGGCTAGATCTAGGGTTTGAATGATGAATCTTGAATACTTGAACCAAATCCCTTCAATGGCTTGAATGCTTGAATCCTTGATCTTCAATGGAGAACTTGGAAGGAGAAGAGGACTTGAATGCTTGAATGGATGCTTGCTTGATCACCTTGAGAGCTTGAGAGAAATTTCTTGAGATGAGATATGAAAATGAGAGAGGAAAGCCTCCTTTTATAGCGAACTAGGGCAAAATCCTCTAGAGGGGCCACCTTGGAGAATTAAATCCCAATTAGGTCATAACCTTTAGAAAATATACCTAAATTAAATTCAATTTGAGGATTTACCATTTTGAAACCCGAAATAGCCAACCCGGAGGCGGGAAAACAAATATCCCCGAAACTCGACACCTGAAAATCAAGGAATTTTGAAATTTGAACAGGGGGGGGGAATCAAGCTTGTAACTGACCTAGTTAGGATCTATGTTGATTCTAACCTAGTTAGGATCGAGCTTGATTCTGACCTAGTTAGGATGAACCTTGATTCTGACACCGTGGGCCTAGATCCAGCCAGAATCAAGATAGGAGGTCCCCGAGATGCCTGGAGACCTAAAAATGATACCAGAAAGGGATAAAATACCAGGGATAGGAATAGAATCCTATGATGACTATGATGAAGGCCAAGATGACCTATTTCTAAGTCCTACCTAGAAAATAGAGCCATGGAAGAGGGAAATTAAGAAGAATCCTCGGGATCCCAACCCTAATTTCACCTAGAATGAAGTAGAAAAGAAGTGGAAAGCAGGGAGAAAGCCAGATCAAAGAAAAGATCAATTCAATGTGTTCAATGTGACCCCAAACCACTTACTTGGAGGGCTAAACACTCTTAACATGGAAGTGATTCCATTTTAAGACGATACATTAAGCCCCCACTTTAGCAAGAGTATGGACTCGATGCAAACTCTTGGTAAAGGAGAAGAAATAGAAGATCCAAGTGGATTCAAAATGAGATAGAATGACACTTAGTTAGGGACACTAGCCCCTAGGCTAAGGATTCCAACTCAACATACACACACGAGGGTGCAAAAAACAAAAGGACATAAAGAGGGGCTAGTACTAAAACAAACCCAAATCAACTGGTACAAGAAACCTTGCTAAGAAACATTTCTTATACTAACATCATATTTGGAAAGATATCATAGAAGGATAAATGTTTACATAAGAAAGACAAGAACATCACTATAAATAACATAGTTTCATGATCTAGTCCTATTAGTATGAAAGCGAAAAGAGAGAAAGGGAAAAGAGTGATTACCTTGCCTAGTAAGATGTCCACCTTACCATGAATCACCTTGGAGGGAGAGCCCAATAGATTCACCCATAAACTGCGCTTGTAATTGTAATGCATCTTCTGACGAATTTTGGAATACCCATAGATCCACCTTCTTGTATCACTATGAATATGAAATGCTTGTCTCCTCAGGATTTAGCAACTTATGTGCATTACCTTCGGAAGATTTAGCATATAGGGGTGTATCTTTTTAGGATTTAGCAACTTATGTGCATTACCTTCCAAGATTTAGCATATTTGAAATATTGGAAATGCGTGTCCCTTCAGGATTTAGCAACTTATGTGTGTTACCTTTAGAGGATTTAGCATATTGAAAATTTTTGAAAAATATGTGTCTCCTCAGGATTTAGAAACTTATGTGCATTACCATTGGAAGATTTAGCATATAAATGCGTGTCTTTTTAGGATTTAGCAACTTATGTGTGTTACCTTCCAAGATTTAGCATATTTAAAATATTGGAAATGTGTGTCCCTTCAGGATTTAGCAACTTATGTGTGTTACCTTCAAAGGATTTAGCATATTGACAAATTTTGAAAAATGCGTGTCTCCTCAGGATTTAGCAACTTTTGTGCGTTACCATCAGAAGATTTAGCATATAAATGCATGTCTTTTTAGGATTTAGCAACTTATGTGCATTACCTTCCAAGATTTAGCATGTAAAAATAAAAAACTATAGTACAAGGGAGGCCCTATATATGCCCCCCTCCTTAACATCACAAAAACATACTATTTTGACATGTTAAGGAAAGAAAAGAACAAGGATAATGCCTTCTTTAGCATCAAGACAATATCCACAAACAACACCCAGTCTAAGCCAAGAAGGTCATAGCTCCTATGAGGCCATGGGAGGGAGGAATGTAAAGAGATATCATGTAAGAAGTGGAAAGAAAGTAACCCTTATGAGGGATAGCACACTATTCAGTTTCCAAGGTGAGAGATATATCAACCATGGAAACCCAATGTCAAACAATGAAATAGGTTGTTATCAAGGACATAGATCCTCAATGAAAACCAAAATTTTCATGTATGATTGGATATCACATCATAGATAGATACTGCTTAACCGAGGAAAGAGGTGAATCCTAGAAAGACAGAAAGGAAGGAGATGGCATCCTTGCCCCCCCAAGTGTAGGAACAAAGATGGAAGAGGATACCTACTTCACAATACAAGGAGATATCCTGTTTAGCAACAATGTACACCATATCCTAAGTGAGGGATATTGACCCCTACATCCAAGAATATAGATAATTGTGAAAAGGATATGTCACTCACGGAAAAGGATCCTCAAAGAAAGAGATCTTATCAACAAGACCCCCTACCAAAGAGAAGTGCTTTGGATAAAATATCATCTTTCAAAAGTGGGAACAAAGATTCAATCATCAAGCCTTCTACAAAGAAGAGGAAGAGGAATCTTTGGAATGAGGAAAACAACTGTAACACCAAAGCAAGGGTGAGAGTTTATAAAGAACATAATTTGCAAAATAGAGAAGAAGTGACAACTTAGGAAAACAACTTCTCATATAAGAAGATTATATGTAGTCAAAACATCTATCAATATGTTGAAATAATATTGCAATATAAACAAATACCACTAAGCTAAAGGAAAGCAACTCCCTAGACAAAGAGAAAGAAAGAGGTACCTTGCCCCCCATAGATAAGGACAAGGGATACCGTTGCAAAAAAAAATGTCTTTAGAAAAGATATCTTGAAAAGAAAATAGAGTCTATGGATGATTAGAAAACATAATGCAAAGCCATAGAAAAATAAGAGAGAAAGAATACCAATTAAGCTCAAGGAATAATATATATACTAAAAGCCTAATGGATCCTAGGAGACTGGATGAAGATACATCTCTTGCCCCCCAGTCATGAGACAAGAGGGGAAGAACATCTATATTATATCTAAAGGAGGGGAATCCCCTATATCAAAATTATGAAGGAATTGTAAAACTGCACGAGAGGGAGATATAATTCCTAAAGCAGCTCGCTCTCTAACATATAACTTGAAATGTTTACAATTAGCAAGTAAATTTTTGTTACTATAATGAAAAGGACATTTGTATTTGTGTAAAGCATCGATCGGCATAGGTCTAAAGATTTCTTTCTTGGAATTCATTAGCTCAACATACACCTTCTTAGCCACTTCTTGACGAGTATTAGGGTTATCTAAGATAGGTGTGGGGAGAAGAATATGAAGAGGAGGACGATGTTCAGCATCACTTACCTTAACTTGATATTTTGAACACCCAACACCATACATATCTAGTTTAGGGGGTATATGAACTAGAAACCTTATACCATGCTCATTAACCCCAAGCCCTAAACCTTTATAACCTTGTTTAGTCACCATACTATATCTAGTAGTGTACATATTATGTAAAGCTTCTACAGGAGGTGATTGTTTATCATGTTCATGAGTAAAGGTTGTATAAGGTGGGATAATAGGTTTGGAAGAAGTTTCTTTACCCTTTCCTTTAATATCATCATGAATAAGAGGAGAAGGTAAATCAAAGAAATCTTGCACATCCGCATCCTGAACTATAGCTTGAATCCCATCATAAGTACGGGAAGAGTGAGGATGAGCAGATGGAGAATTAGGTATCAAATTAGGATTAAGAATATTAGGATTAGGATTGATAGGATTAAGATTAGGATTGATAGGATTAGGATTAGGATTAGGAAGAGTAGGAGATGGTGTATCATCTACCAAATTCTTCACATAACCCAAAAGATTAATAAGGCTACCACATAAATCTATACTAAAGGTTTTCAATGTAGGCAGACTAGTGTTGGTCAACTTCACAAAAGCATAAGCAAGAGAAAAGTGAAGGGTCATCAACATAATAAAGTGAATGATACTTTCATAAATAACATAGGTATTATAAAGAGATGCTAAAAGAAGAGTAATGAAGAACATAACTACACACCAAAGCATCTTAACAATCGCCATAGAAAATGAAATGCAAGAAATATTTTTGGATTTTATTGATTATATAGATTTTTTTGTATTTTTGAATTTTAAAATGCAAGAGCATCAACTAGACCTAATCTAAAAGGCAATCTAACACCAAAAATAAAATGGCACACAATAAGACAAAGGGAAATCTAACACCAAAAAGAAAGAGAGTAAGCACGTCGGGTTCACCAAAATGAATAGGGGTAAAATGGCATCACGCTTATTCAAATGTGTATGAGTGTGTAATGTGTATGGGGGAAATATGAGATCCACTCCTAAATCCAAATTCCCAAAGGAGAGATCCAATTTGATCAACCAAAAGGCTAATGCACAATTGAATCAATCTATGAAGAATATGAAAGAGAGAGAGAAACCCTATATTTCCCTATGGTTAAATTATGCTTGAAATCTAAAATAATTGAAATACAAATACCAACCTCAAATTAGGGAAAATCTAAAAAATGCCAATTTCTGATGTCTGTGTGTACTTTCGGGCAATTCTGCAACCTATTTTGGATTGGAAATACCGAGACGAAGAAAACCCATAAACCTTTTTCCAAGATGAGATCAGGTCGACTTTGACCCTCATAAAAGGTCAAAGGCTAGATTATTTATTTGAAGGTCAATTTTGACTTTGTTTGCAGATCCCAGAAGTTCACCGAAAAGGGTATCCAAATCTACTCTCAGATCCAAAATTCTGCACCTGTACCTGCAAGAAAAAGAGGATTTTTGTTGTCTATTTGAGGGGTTTGCCTTGGTCAAACCCTAGTTTTGAATCAACCTTAATATTGAAATTGAAATGAGAATGCTAGCAAGTAGTAGTTCAATGGATCTAACAATGAAGCTATGCAATTCGATAGATATGTAATTGTATTTTGAATGTAAACAAGTATACTGATATGAGAGCTTGAACATCACAATGGCATATGTAAATCAAAACCATGAAAGTAAATAGAAAACCTTCATGCTTGTATGCTTGGAATCCACCTTGATAGAAGAATGAATAGATCTAGAAGATGAACAAAGGATCTTGAAGGAAGATCACACCATCATAATGGCTAGATCTAGGGTTTGAATGATGAATCTTGAATACTTGAACCAAATCCCTTCAATGGATTGAATGCTTGAATCCTTGATCTTCAATGGAGAACTTGGAAGGAGAAGAGGACTTGAATGCTTGAATGGATGTTTGCTTGATCACCTTGAGAGCTTGAGAGAAATTTCTTGAGATGAGATATGAAAATGAGAGAGGAAAGCCTCCATTTATAGTGAAATAGGGCACAATCCTCTAGAGGGGCCACCTTGGAGAATTAAATCCCAATTAGATCCTAACCTTTAGAAAATATACCTAGATTAAATGCAATTTGTGGATTTACCAGAAAATATACACAAAAATTGATGCTACTCCTATAACATATACTTGGGAGCCTCTTGAGGAAGGTTTTTTGTCTTTGGAAACAATGAAGCACGTATCCGCAAAAACAATCACTTTGTCCACAACCCAACTTGACACATCATCTCCAAGTTATCAAACACCACTGCTAGTTGATGAGGTAAAGCCTCTTATTGAATATGAGGGACAACACTCTCAAATTGTGCCAGGCATACATGATGATTATGAGAATCATTATTCTCTTGGCATGCGTGATGATAATCTCCCTCCTCGAAGTCCAAGATGTGGTTGGGGTAGATCTAATGGCAATGTTTTTGGTAGATGCCGAGGTCGTGGTCAAGGTAGTATTAATCACAGAGGCCGGAGAGCGAGGTGGGTCATGGTAGAAGTGGTGGCAGAAAGATAATTGTCAGGAATTAAAGCAGGTCATTTTAAATATGAAAACCTTATTTTTCAAAAATTATATTTTTTTTTACAAATTTGCATTTTCCTGAATGTATATTCAAGCTTGCATATGTAGAGAATGAAATTTTTTATATGTAGAGAATGAAATTTTTTTTTTATCCCGCTTGGTCTATATTTTTTTGAGAAATAGTCGTACAAGTTACTTTTATCAATTTTCAATACTAGTAGAATTGTTTTTCAAAATTCCATACCTATATGCCATTTTTTACTCTAAGTTAGTATCACACAAACAATTATGTTAGAGTTTGAACATTTTTGTAGCTAGGACTATATTTCTTTGGATGATCAAATATTTTGATAAAACTATATAATATGATGTGTTCTAATTCTTTAAAATTTGAGATTTCTTTTTCTCAAGGTGAATATTTATGAATATGATTCTTTTATTGGAAATTCAAAGAAAAATGTTTGTACGAGTGTCTAGAAAAATACATTTGAAGTAAATCATCACATGCCTTTATGATCACCATGAATTCACATCACGTATCCAAAATACCCACAATAATATCTTCTCAGTACCATTCTTAGAATTTTCTTACATAGTTTATTTTCATTAGAAATTTTATATATAGTTTGTGTTTGAACTAATCTTTATACATTGGCAAATAGATTTGATTGCTACCAAGAAATTTATAAGACTTATCTTTTCCTTATACTATACTTTTTGAGGAGAATCAAGATTGAACAAAAATGACCAAAGATGGAAAGTAGAATGTAGGATGTCATATGAGTTCTTAATAAGGTTAAGTTGATTACAATACACTATATGGTAGACCACTGTAATAGGCTAGGCTGCTTGAATAATCATTTTGTTGTGAAAAATAAACTCATAATATCTCCTATAACATCTCATAATCTTAAATGTAAATGTTAATGTCACATTCTAATACTTTATTATAATATACTATTAAATTAATTTAATTGAAATTACCATTAACTCTTTAAAAAACAATTATTTTATCATCCAATCTAAATATTTTAACTTCTTTGTAGTAAAAAAGTATACAAGGCCTAAGTATCTTTAATATTTTTAAAGAATGATTACATAACTAATATTATTCAAACTATACTAAAAGATACTTTGTTCTAAAAAGACTCTAATTACAAGAGAGACCTACAATATTAACATGGTCATATTGGAAATGACACAGAAGCATCCAAGGTATAAGAGAAATCTTGTTTTATCCAAAAATATTGTCTAGTTTCAATAAGGGCCGTATTTTGATAGGGTTGTACATTTTTTTAGTGGGTTGTTCATTTGAGAATGAATTGTTCCATTTTCTTCACTAGAGGTTCATTTAGGATGTATTAGCCCACAGTAAAGTTTCTTTACAAGATCAAGTCTAATTTTAAAGTTATTGTATTTTTGGTTTTGGCGGTGTGGTACAAAACTTTGAACTAAAATATGAAGGATTTAGAAGCTCTAAAAAGGGGTCAAACTTTAATAATTTTACACTATGATAGCCTAGGGCATAGAGCGCTTCATGCCATTTCTAAAGTTGAACCAACATATGATAATTTATGGTTTTCAGAAGTTGTGCCTTCAGGATTCTAGTTTCAATACAAGCATAAAAGATAGAAAGTTTACTTAAGGCAGGAACTTGAACGACTGGATGCCAAACATTGGAAAATTTCACTTTCTAGAATATTCTAAGGTAGTTAGGCTCTAATTATGGGTAAGTGCACCAATATGGTGGACAGTTTGGTGACCACATCCAAAAGAAATAAATTTTTTCATAACCCATGTGGCTTATACAAAATTCAAAATTGTGCTAGGCTTGGTTTTACCAATCCTAGCCAAAAATAATTAAAAAATCAAATAGAACCTTTAAACCCTAAGTTGCAAGATCATATGAAATATTGAAAAAAAAAGATCATACAATAAATATAATAAAGAAAATAACCAAAAATGTTATTAAGAATTAGTCGTTTGAACATAAATACTTTCATAAATATTAACATTAAAATGATAGTATTTAATATATTTTCCATGGAAGAATTTGTTTATCTATATAAAAGTAAAGAGGGTTGTAAAAATACCTATAGAAGGAAAAAATTGAATGTCATTATTAAGAGAGAAAAGTAGTAAATATTTGTATGTCATTGTTAAGAGAATAACTAAATATTTGTATGTAATTATTAAGAGAAAAGGTTTTTAATATAATTCATTTTAAATTTGAGAGAAACCTAGACAAATTTGCATTGTTTATTTTCTGACCATGTATAAATTGAGAAGAAAAATGAATATGATCTCTTTTACTATACCTATTAACAAGGGTTCTAATATTGTAATTATATAAAAATGTATTTAATGAGGATATAAATGAAATACATAAGTAAATGGAGTGTAGTATACCACTCATAAGGGAATGCACATAAAGGATAAGGATATTCCCCCACATTAGGAATACAAAATTGTCTTGAATCATATTCGAGATCCTACATAGGATGAAGAATATAATCAAGGTACTATCTGACGTAGATGCATTTATTATTATTATTATTATTATTATTGTTGTTGTTGTCCTTGTCGCTATCTTTGTCCTTGTCATTTTTGTTGTCGTTGTCATTATCATTGTCATTGCCATTGTTGTTGTTGTCATTGTCATTTTCAATGTCATTGTCATTGTTGTTATTGTGGTCATTGTTATTTTTGTCATTGTTGTCATTGTCGTTGTTGTTTTCATTGTCGTAGTCATTGTTGTTGTCATTGTCATTGTCATTGTCGTTGTCATTGTCGTTGTCATTGTCATTGTTGTTGTCCTTGTTGTTTTTGTTGTTGTTGTTGTTGTTGTTGTTGTTATTGTTGTTGTTGTTATTGTTGTCATTGTCGTTGTTGTTGTCATTGTCGGTGTCATTGTTGTTGTTGTTTTGGTTGTGGTTGTCATTGTTGTTATTGTTTTTTTTTTTTTTATTGTTCAATTTGATAGAATACTATGGATGTATCTTAGAATTGATTATTGTTTATCAGTTCAAGAGATCTATGATATGGGTGCTTGAAGAATTAGTAATTTAAAAAATTTTAAACTCAATTTAGGATCTACACCTTTTTAAAGGATGGCTAAAATCTTGACGAACTTCTAATTCCTAAAGGAAGTCTTTGTAAAAGCAGATATTCTAAAGAGTATATATTATGTTTTATGAATTAGTATATTTTGTTGTGATATTTCTATCATGATTCAAATGTGTACCTTTTGATTTAAACTCATTCACCCATGTTTTATGAGTGAAATCTATGTAGAAATATCACAATTTGACTTGCCAAGGAAAATATCTCCTACTTATATCAATATTATGTTGTGTTTAAGGTAGACCTTAAAGAGGGTATTGCAAAATTAAATTTTACATTTGTAATAATGTAATTTTAGTTTCATGTGCTTGGATCCCTTCTTACAAGTTTCCAACTTGTGTGAGTAATAAAAGATTAATTGTGGTTGATTCTTCCATCAAAATAAAAATTTCAAAAATAAATTAGAGGGTTCTATGAGGGATTCACAAGAGTTGATTAAGCTTCATGTTTGCTATGTCTATTGGTAGGTTAAGTTTTCATTAGTCCATAATGCTAAATGCCTTGTCAAAATATTGAATGGTTTGATGACTAAGTCCATGTATTGTTTGGGTTACATATGAGTGTATAAGAATCTGTATTTATTTACAATATCCACATTTTACACCATAATGTAAATATTGGTAAGAGAAAAATTAAATTGGGATCATATTTTATGGATCACAAAGATTTTGTTAGAAACCATATACTTAATATGTAAATTTTATAGGGTTTTTACTAAATTTTAAGTTATGCATGAATAAAAATTGGAAACTTCTTCTAAAAGGATAAATTATCATTTAATCTTGTGTTATTATGTCCTTGATAATAAAATTTGGTTATTCAAAAGAAAACATAAGCACATTTTTTGATTCTCTCTGTCAAATTCCTAAGCATTAGACTTTAGTTCCCTTATTTGGATCCATACTGTGACAACTTTATTTCTAGTCGAGCATCTAGGATAGATTGTTGTACCAATCTTTTGTCTGAAAGTCATCAAAAGGTTAGCGAAATGGAGGTATAATTTGGTAGATTAACTTGGTGGATGGGAAATAAATCTAATGACCATTTTATTACTCCTCACAATCTTGAACAAAATGATGCATAACATTTAATAGATCCTTATGATAAAGATAGTAAAAACATAGGTGATTGCTCCTTGAAAGGATAGGGGATGGTATCCTCTTGTGTAAGGAATATGATTTTGTTTTGGACATTAAGTTTGAGGGCCTCGATGATAAACTGAATAATGACATACAATCATTCAAGGGGGTGAACATGAATTGGGAGTAGGATTGGATTGATGAGAAGAAAAGAAAAAAATATAACCTTATAGTAGCACCTTCTTAATGACTTGAATATCATCTACATTGATGTAATCAAATAATATGAATGTACTATAATTGATTCATTTAATTTGAGAATAAAAAACACATTTATAATTATTAGATTTTAGTAGCCTATAACTTATTAATAAAAAAATTACCAAAATCCATACTCAAAAATCATAATTGTAACCCTTAAACTAGAAATAAATTAAAAGTACTATGCAATTATCGCATTATTTGCTCATATATTTTACTCATTCCAGTTACTTATAATATCTTAATTCTTTTTCCAAGCACAAAACAATCTTATAAATGACAATTTTTTGTCTAATATTTTATTTGTTCCACCTGCAATGTGTGAGAAGTCTTCTTAAGCCAATCAACCTACGTTGAGTTGCTCAGACATATGCATGTATAAGACTAGTATTCAATTTTTTTAAACCAAATTTTTCTTTGCATTATATTATATTTGTTTTAGATTCAAAAAGGTTGTAATTCAACTTGCTTAACCAAGCTCATGGAAATATTTGTGCAAAGGTCATCTTTTTATTTTGTAATCCATTTTCCCTTCCCTTCATGGGTTGTCTCAATTTGTAATTTATTTTCCTTAAAGGGGTCCTATATTAAAAACCATGAAGGGCTTACAAAATGTGGCATTCTATATAAACCAACATAGATTTTTTTCTTCTTCTTGTGCAAGTTGATTTGGTTGTGTGCTCTTTTTATTAACTCTATGAGTTGTAAAATGAACCATCCCTATTGTTTGAAATTGAAGAAAGGTAAAATCTAAATCTAAATATAATTGGTTAATTCCTATTTTTTCATTCCCTTCTTTCCTCTTTGTATAGTAATACTAAAATAAGTCTTTTTATGAAAAATTGTATGTGCTACAACTTTTTATCTAGTGCTGAGTACTAGAAGTTTTAGAGGTGCATATTTTTCTTTGTATTTGTGTTATTTTAAATTATAGTTTTAATTAAGAGGGTCCAAGATTATTTTTTGTAAAGCTTTTATTCTTCTTCCTACAATATCATAAGTTTGTAGTGCACTAAATTGGACATATCTAGATATTAGACACAAAACTATCAAAGTGATGAAATCTAGGGGTTTTTGATATGTACCGTCAAGTATAGGGTATTATAATCAAACGTTGACACCATTTTAAAAATTTCTCAAAAAAATAAAAATAAAAATTGAATAAAAACATAATGGACTTATCCAGGTTTTATAAAAATATTCCAATGTACCAATTAAGAATATATCCTCTTTATTTAACATTTAAAATTCTCTCTCTACTCTTTTTATTAAATATATATCTTATTCACCTTACAAGTATTAATAGTGATATTTAAAATTAGGAGTGCTTGAGTTTCAAACTCTCCCTAATCACTCTTAGTAGAAAAAATCTAAAACACATCTATTTGTGAATTTTAATTTTAATTATGAAAGGCAATTTAATTTATTTAATTAACACATTTATACATACAATATTTTTAAAATGACTATCTTTTAGTTTCTTAAAATTTATAAAATTGCTAATTCTAAGGTTAAGTGTTACAGATACAAAATTGTATTCATTTTTTTTTTTGATCGGTAAAAGGCTGAAGCCCTATAGAATTTTTATTAATATAAAATTTTTTAATTACATGTGACCCCGCTCGCTGCAGGCACTGGTAGGAAAGAGCAGGGTGGAGAAAACCTCCAGCCTAGCCCGGGGCCCAGGGTCCTGTACATACATAAATTTACGTGGGCATACCCACGACTCAATGATTGTCGAGATTGGTATAATACATAGTCCTTGTGGGCATTCCCACATCGGAACAGAAAAAACCATAACTCTCCGTAATAAAACCTTTCAGTGGGCATACCCACCGCTCGAAATTATCGAGATATTAAAAATACTGTAATTACTTTGTTGCTTTTTAAAGTTACAATTTAACAATACAAGTAATTAGGATGACATTTGAATATATCCTTACTTGGGCCTTTGATATCTAGGTGATATAGGCAACTTCTCAATTATATCCTCCTGAAAACCACAGCATAAAACTTCCATCTCTGCTGGTTAAGGGTTAATATAAATTCTAATTTTGAAAAGAATGCAAAATTAAAAATTATAACCTTCATCCATAGCTGAAAATATAAACCTACTGTCTTAATTTACCTCTTTCCATCATTATTCAAATAAGAAAGATGTGAACCTATATCCATGTCTATACACCAAACTCAGTTATGATAAAGTGGGGTTGACTATTTCTAATATATATATATATATATATATATATATATATATATATATATATATATATATATATATATATATATACACATATACATATACATACATACATACATACATACATACATATATATATATATATATATATATATATATATATATATATATATATATATATATATATATATATATATATATTATATATATATATATATATATATATATATATATATATATATATATATATATATATATATATATATATATATATATATATATATATATATATATATTATATATATATATATATATATATATATATATATATATAAATATCTAGAAATGTTAATGTATATATCTATATATCTAGGAATATTATATATAATAAGACCTAGTATGTATATATCTATATTTGAAGTAAAACAACAGAGTAAAACTATACATAGTGAAAGTTGTCTTACATAATTCATCATAGTCTTATTTACTCTGTTAGATGCTAATTGGGCATACCTTTCAGCATATTTCTCAAAGTATATATATATATATATATATATATATATATATATATATATAATATATATATATATATATATATATATATATATATATAAAATTGTATTCATTATTCTAATGCAGTTCTTTTCTTTAAAAATAAAATTCTATTAGAATTTAAATAGATTATTTTAATGGTCAACATGATAATTGATCTTTGCAATAGATATGTTATATTGTAAGGAATAAATGTGGATAATACTATGCTATCCTCTCATACCTTTATTTTATCCCGCTTTGTCTATATTTTTTAGAGAAATAGTCTTACGAGTTACTTTGATCAATTTTCAATAAGTTAGTAGATTTCTATTTCAAAATTCCATACCTGTATGCCATTTTTGTACACTCTAAGTTAGTATCACACAAAGAATTATCTAGTTTGAACATTTTTGTAGCTAGGACTATATTTCTTGGCATGATCAAATATTTTGACTAAACCATATAATGTGATGTGGTCTAATTCTTTCAAATTTGATATTTCTTGTTCTAAAGGTGAATTTTCATGAATATGATTCTTTTATTGGAAATTCAAAGAAAAAATGTTTGTACGAGTGTCTAGAAAAATTTATTTTAAGTACATCATCACATGCTTTTATGATCACCATGAATTTACATCAAGTATTCAAAAAACCCTCAATAATATCTTCTCAATACCATTCTTAGAATTTTCTTACTTAGGTTATTTTCATTAGAAATATTATATATAGTTTGTGTTTGTTAATGTTTATACATTGGGAAATAGATTTGATTGCTACCAATAAATTTATTATACTTATCATTTCCTTGTACTATACTTTTTGAGGAGAATGATTATTGAACAAAAATGACCAAAGATGGAAAGTAGAATGTAGGATGTCATATGAGTTCTTAATAAGGTTAACTTACTTACAATACACTATATGTTGGACCACTTTAATAGGCTAGGTGGCTTGAATAATCATATTGTTGTATAAAATAAACTCATAATATCTCCTATAAAATCTCATAATCTTAAATGTAAATGTTAATGTCACATTCTAATATTTTATTATAATATACTATTAATTTAATTTAATTGAAATTAACATAAAATTTTTAAAAAATAATTATTTTATCATCCAATCTAAATATTTTAACTTCTTTTTAGTAAAAAAATATACAAGACCTTAATATATTTAATATTCTTAAAGAACAATTTCATAACTAATATTATTCAAACTATACTAAAAGATACCCTCTTCTAAAAAGACTCTAATTACAAGAGAGACCTATAATATTAACAATGTCAGATTGGAAATGATGCAAGAGCATCCAGGGTATAAGAGAAATCTTGCATTACCCAAAAATAGTCTAGTTTCAATAAGGGTTATCTTTTGATAGGGTTTCTATTTTTTTTAGTGGGTTTTTCATTTGAGAAGGAATTGTTCCATTTTCTTCCCTCGAGGTTAATTTAGAGTGTATTAGCCCACCAATAAAGTTTCATTACAAAATCAAGTCTAGTTTTGAAGTTATTGTATTTTTTATTTTGGCGGGGTGGTACAAAACTTTGAACTAAAATATGAAGGATTTAGAATCTCCAAAAAGGGGGTCAAAGTTTGATCATCTTTCACTATGCTATCCTAGGGCATAGAGTTCTTCAAGCCATTTTTAAAGTTGACCCAATGAATCACAATTTACAGTTTTCAGAAGTTGTGCCTTCAAGACTCTAATTTCAATACAAGCATAAAAGATAGAAAACTCAATTAAGGTGCAGGAAATTGAATGACTGGATGCTAAACATTGGAAAATTTCACTTTCTAGAATATTCTAAGGTAGTTAGGCTCTAATTATGGGTAAGTGCACCAAGATGGTGGACAGTTTAGTGACCACATCCAAAAAATGAAATTTTTGATAACTCGTGCGGGTTATACAAAATTCAAAATTGTGCTAGGCTTGGTTTTACCAATGCTAGCCAAAGATAATTTAAAAATCCAATAGAACCTAAAAACCCATACGAGTTTTGAGGAACAAAAATGAATGTCAAAACCCATATAGGTTTTGAGGAAATAAAATGTTCCTCAAAACCCGTAGAGGTTTTGAGGAACAAAAATGTTCCTTAAAACCCGTACAGGTTTTGAGGAACATTATATTCCCCAAAACCCATGGGTTTGGACTATTTGCAATGATAAAAACAAAGGAAAAGTTAATTAAGGAAGCTAATTTTCATCTTAGCTGCATGTATTTTGATTTCATTTGGTTCCATTTGCATTTTCCATCAATTTGCAACAATGGCACCGCGTCAAAAAAGTAAGATTTTTGTGTTTCAATTATTTTTGTTTGTATTTTATTTGTAGTAGGGTTTTTTAATTGATTTATGTATTTTTTTTAATTTTTATGTCAGATTCTAAAAAGAATTCCTGAAAATGAAAAACAAAACAAAGACCTCGTGCACAAGAAACAAAATAAATCATTGAACATGAGCAACAACCCCAACCACAAAATATGAGTTCCTCCACAACCAAAAAATCATCCTCCACAACCAAAAAATCCTCCCGAACCTCAAAATAATTGTCCTCAATAGACACCACCACCCATAAACCCTCCACATCCTACATTAGATCATGTAGATGCCACACGAGATGATCTCATAGAATGCTTTAGATATAATAGTGCCCAAATTTCTATATTTGTCAATAGGTTGAGGTCCTCCAGTCTTGACCACCATTCAACCCTCATCTTGATGCTAAAAAGAATGTCCAGTAGTGCAAATGAAGTTTCTAAGGAGGTTGCCAAATGGGGTTCATGGAGGGATAGGTGTCGAGAATTTTATGCGAATGGGTTGTTATATGATGAAATGAAAAAGAAGGCCATACTTAAAAGTGACATATGTGCTCTTTTCTTCGATCATACTACTAGTAGCACCTTAGAACTAAATACGACTCAATTTCCTATACATTTGTGTGTTCACAATAGGATGAAAGATTCTTTTTTAGGATAGGTGGTATATGGTCTTTGACCAAGCATCTTTTAATAATTGAGAGGTGCCTCTATATTTTTTGAGAAAACTATATTATGAGTTTAACCTCAGTGAGAAGATGAATTACTTTAACATCTAGCAGTTCCATGGTAGAGGGAGAGGCTCTGCGTAGGATAGACCTGGGGCCCGTAGGGTGGTACAACCACAACATAGGAGGTATCTAGCTAAAAAAAACCCATGGTTCATGTTGTGGTCCCAATAGTTGTGAAGGAGTCCATATATTTAAAAACTCTTCATACAACCACATCATTGATTGATATCATTATTGAGCATGTGATGCAGGAGCATGCCAGGATCAAAGCTGTTGACTCAGATGTGGGTTTTGGTTGAATTTTACTTCAGAGGGTCATAACTTTTGACTTGGATGTGGGTTTTGGCTAAGATTTTACAGGTAGTTGCATGAGGAGGAGTTATTTGGATTGCTGATGGAGTTCAGCTTGATAGGTGGTTGTTTTGACATTTTTTTGGGAGCTTGAAATATCATGTTGGCCTCCGAATTGACTTTTAGTGTTTTTTTTTAGTTTTTTTAGAAAGTTGTTTTTGTAATAAATTTGAAATCATATTCTTGATTTCGTAGATTAGTTGGCAATTCATCTTGCCTTATTTGGGGTCATCTTTTGGGAAAAATCAGGATTCATAGGATGAGTTTTGAAAATTACCAAAAATGGAAAAATTTGATTTTTCTAAAAATTTGCCAAATATGGTAATTTTTCAGAATTGTAATAAGTAGTTATTTTCTTTCATTGTAAAGGCAAAGTAGAGTTGGAGTAGTTTAATGAAGAATATGGTATTCTGAAACTTCTATGTTCTGTGTTTTTTTTCTGAGTTATTCTTTGAAAGGGTTTGGGCTACATCATTTGGTATCAGAGCAGGAAGATGGCTGGAAGAGGAAGAGGAAGAGGAAGAGGAGGTGTCACGCCGATACAAAGATTGATGATGGATATGCAGAGGTAGATTGAATAACTCAATGAGTGACTAGCTAATCAAGGAATACATAGAGGGGATGAATTTGATGAAGATCGAGGGAAACCAAAGAGGCATTGACCAAAATGAAGAAAATATAGAAGAAAGGCTAGAAGTAATGAGTTATGAAGATAGAGTTCTTAGGGCTTTAGAAGGGAGGAGTGAATCAATCAAGATTGACATTTTTGACTATGCTAGTAGTCTTAAGCTAGAAGAACTAATAGACTAGCTAAACGAGATGAGAAATTTTTTTGAATGGAAGTCTATGACAGAAGAAAAGAAGATGAGGTTTGCATGCACAAAGTTAAAGGGACATGCGATGATCTGGTGGGATCATCTCCAAAAGGAACAAACAAAGAAAGGAAAGGATAAAATCAAAACATGGAGCAAAATGGAGAAAAAGCTGAGAGAAAAATTCTTACCTATGGATTATGCTCAAACACTCTTCCGAAGGTTTCAAAATTTGAAACAGATTTTTTCTTCTGTGCAAGATTATATAGATGAGTTTTATAAGTTGTCTATCCGTATGGAACATCAAGAAAATAATGAATAGATGGTTGAAAGGTATGTGAATGGTTTGAAATACACTATTTAGGATGAGCTAAGCATGCATTAGATCAACTGCATAGAGGATGCCTATCAGTTGGCTCTCAAGGCTGAAGAAAAACAAAATAGGTAGTACAATCAAAGAAATAGAGGAGGACAAAGGGGTACATTGAACCCATATTGAGGAGGCTCAAGTTCCAGTCAAGGAGGTGAGAAACAAGAAGAATCATGTCAAACTCCATCAAATCAACAAAGAGGAAGGGGATTTCAACATGGTAGAGGCTATGGTAATGGAAGAGGATGTGAAGGCTAAAGAAGGCCATTCACTTGTTTTAGATGTGGAGAAGGACACAGGGCCTTTGAGTGTTCCAATTTTAACATGCAAGATAGAAATCAAGGAGGACCATCCAGAGTAAACCTAGCCCAGGTTGACAATGAAGAATCTGAACAAGAAGTGTCTCCAGATATCGGAGAAAGTCTCATGATGAGGAGGACAATGATTATTCTTGCAAAGGAGGAGGTAGAGGAGAAAGGTGTTGATGATTCATGGTTCATAACCAACATATTTTGAACAAGGTGTACCTCAGGTGGAAAGGTCTATCAAGTAATTGTTGATGGAGGTAGTTGTGAGAACATGGTTTCTAAAGAAATGGTGGAGAAACTGAATCTCCATTGTGAAAAGCACCCTCGTCCCTATCGGATTGCATGGTTCAAAAAGGGTAATGAAGTTACGGTAGATAAGAGGTGCCTTGTCAAATTTTCCATAGGAAAGATCTACAAAGATGAGTTATGGTGTGATGTGATTTTGATGGACACATGCCATGTCCTCTTAGGTCAGCCCTGGCAGTATGATAGAAAGGTTATTCATAATGGAGAAAGAAATACTTACACCTTCTGGAAGGATGGATCAAAGGTAGTCTTGCTACCTCTCAGGGATGATGGAAAAGCTAAAAGTATGTTGTCTGAAAAGGAACTTGTCAAGGAGATGAAAGTAATAGGGTGTTTTTATGCCTTGGTAGTGCAAAAGGGGAAGGAGGAAGACCTGATGATACCACCAGAAGCAGCTGCAGTGTTGGAAGAATATTCAGATGTCATTCCAGAAGAACTACCAGATGGGCTCCCCCCAAAATGAGATATCCAACATCATATTGATCTTATTCCAGGAGCAAGTCTTACCAATCAAGCAGCTTATAGAATGAGTCTCACACAACATGCAGAACTAAACAAACAAGTAACTAAGCTCATACATAAAGGTTTAGTTCAGGAAAGCATGAGCCCCTGTGCTATCCTAACATTATTAACCCCAAAGAAAGATGGAACATGGAGGATGTGTATAGACAATCGATCAATCAATAGGATAGCCATCAAGTATCATTTTTCTATCCCTCGTTTGGATGATATGATGGATGTTCTTGCTGGAGCAACACATTTCACTAAGATTGATCTGCGAAGTGGGTACCACCAGATCCACATCTGAGAAGGGGATGAATGGAAGACCACTTTCAAAACTAGGGATGGTTTGTATGAATGGAAGGTTATGCCTTTTGGCTTATCAAATGCACCTAGTACTTTTATGAGACTCATGAATATTGTGTTGCGTCCCTACATTGGAAAGTTTGTAGTAGTTTATTTTGATGATATACTAATCTTTAGTAAGGGAAGGCAAGAACATCTGCAACACTTGAGGATCATATTGGGGGTATTAAGAAGAGAGAAACTCTATGCTAATTTGAAGAAGAGTTGGTTCATGCAAGCAAGCTTGGTTTTTGTGGGATTTGTCATTTCTGCAGATGGTGTCAAGATGGATCCAGAGAAAGTTCAAGCCATTCTTGAATGGCATAGTCCACGTAGTATCATTGAGGTGAGAAGTTTTCATGGCTTAGCTACTTTCTGTAAGGAAACTCAGGTGCAAAAACAACTTCCTACACTAATCTCTATAGGAGAGTATTGTTCAAATTCTTATAAATCCTTACAATTTCAGATTCATTAACTACTTTAACAAAGATATTGCAACCACATACCATACATACAGAAAAATAGAGAATGACACAATGATATAGCCTGGGGAAAACCTCTTGGTAAAAAACCCCAGCACTCCAAAACCTACACAATGTATTATCTTCAACACAAAGATTACAATACACTTGCAATGCAAGTTCTTTTAGGAAATGAGAGACAAAGTCAACAAGACTTAAAATTCTGTTATATCTATCCCATAGGAGCAGCATCATATATATAGACTCCTTTGGACCCAAAAATAGGCACAACCACTAAGACCCATGCACAAAGCCACATGTACACAGTTGTTACATGCAATCCCAAGAATAGGCATCCATCCCTAGAATAGACTATGAAAACTTGTCATAGAATCTACCAAAAATAACGGTCACAAGAGAAGTGTAAGAGAATCTGTCATACCAACCTATTTTTGGCATATTCTCTTACACACACCAACCACTTCTTCTTGGGTGCCCAAATAGGCCCAAGTCATAAGATGCTCTTACACCTGTCATAGCACATTCCTTAAATAGTTCTTACGCGTCATAGGAATCCGTCATGACCATTTCAATCATGATCTCCTTACGCACAAGATGCCGACACATCAAGTGGAGTGACACATCAACATGCCAACCAGACATGTACACTCACACTTAATTACATTATTTGCAAAAAATACATTTACAAAACAAATAATAAGAATAGGAATCATCCAAGGTTGAGACACCTTATTCCTAACATTCTCCCACTTGTTGAACACCTTGTAAGAGCAACAAGAACATAATAGGAACTTTAACCGCTATAGGCCAAAAGGCCCATAGACTCCGAACACCATCTGAACTTCTCAGTGCCCACTGGTTTCGTTAATGCATCTGCAACATTCTTCATAGTATCTACCTTCTCCAAATTTACCTTTCCATCTTCCACCATATCTCTCACAAAGTGAAACTGCACATCAATGTGCTTCGTTCTGGCATGGAAAGTTGGATTCTTTGCAAGGCAAATAGCACTCTGACTGTCACACCAAATAGTAATTTGTTCTGCATCAACACCAACATCAGAACATAATCTTCTAAGCCAAATGGCTTCTTTACAAGCATGAGTAGCAGCCATGTACTTAGCTTTTGTAGTGGACAAAGCAACCACAGGTTGTCGCTTAGTCATCCAACTGATGGCACCACCAAACATAGTGAACACATAAGCACTGGTGGATCTCTTGCTGTCAATATCACCTGCCCAATCTGAATCCACAAACCCACGAATACAAACTAAATGTAGAGATCCAGAAGAGTTACCATGATAACATATGGAGTAATCTGATGTACCCCTCAAATATATGAATACTCGCTTAACTGCATCCCAATGTACCCGTCTAGGATTAGCGATAAACCAACTCAGGACTCCCACTGCTTAGGCAATGTCTGGTCTAGTACAGACCATAGCATACATAAGACTACCAACTGCACTAGCATAAGGTACTCTACTCATGTCCTCCACCTCACTAGGAGATTTTGGACAATCATCTACAGATAACTTTGTTCCCACAGAAATAGGAACACATAGTGGTCTACAATCTGCCATGTTGAACCTATCCAACACAAACTTCACATACTTACTCTGACTCAACCAAAGTTTTCTGTTAGACCTGTCTCTACTGATTTCCATACCCAAGATGTACCTAGCTACCCCAAGATATTTCATCTCAAACTATGCTGACAACTGAGATTTAAAATCAGAAATCATACCCTTACCCTTCCCAAATAGCAACATATCATCAACATATAATGCAACAATAAGAAGGTGATCATTTTCAACTCTGAAATAAACACAATGATCTGATTTTGATCTTAAAAATCCAATTGAAAATACAAAGGCATCAAACTTAAGGTACCACATCCTAGGAGATTGCTTCAAACCATTTAGAGATTTCTTTAATCTGCAAACTAAGGATTCTTTACCTTTAACAATGTAGTGCTCAGGGTGTGACATATAAATCTCTTCCTCCAAATCACCATGAAGGAAAGCTGTCTTCACATCCATCTATTCTATCTCTAAATCATATGATGTAGCAAGAGATAACATAAATCTAATGGATGTCAACTTTGCAATAGGAGAGAATATTTCACCATAATCTATTCCCTCTACCTGTGAATACCCCTTTGCAACCAATCTAGCTTTATACCTTTCAACACTACCGTCTGCACAAAATTTCTTCTTGAACACCCATTTACAGCCAACAGATTTTCTCCCTTTAGACAAAGGTACAAGGTCCCAAGTTTTGTTTTTCTCCAATGAAGCCATCTCATCATCCATAGCCTCAATCCAGGAACCTGCATCTTCCATGCCCAAAGCCTCTTTCACAGATCTAGACTCATTAGTGTTAGTAATCAAAGCAAAGGCACAACTGGAATCTAACATAGAATAACCAAACCTTTCTGGTTTCTTTCTTTCTCTAGTGGATCTCCTCAAGGGCTGAGGTTGAGGTTGTTCTTCCTCTTCTTCTGAACTATCAGAGCTGCTAGAGCTCTCCTCATCATTAGGCCCAACATGGTCTCTCTGTTCAGTCTTCGCAGGGGTAGGAGGCAACTGAACAACATCTTTTTCCTTTTCTTTTTCATCTAGTTGTAGCATAATAGGAGAAGATGTTAGCTCTCTGAAAATAAAATTTCTACTATACAACACCTTACTAGTCACGGGATCCCAAAGCTTGTATCCTTTCACACCAGCACTGTATTCGATGAAAATACATTTAACAGCTTTATTTTCCAACTTAGATATTTTCTCCTTTGGAACATGTGCATAAGCTTCAAAACCAAAAACACAAAGATGTCTAATTGAAGGCTTCTTACTAGACCGCACCTCCATGGGTGTCTTACCAACAAGGGCTGATGTAGGAGATCTGTTAACTACATAGCAAGCAGTGGCCACAGCTTCGGCCCAAAACCTTTGTTCTAAACCAGCTCCACTAAGCATACTCCTAGCCTTCTCCATCAGTGTCCTGTTCATTCTCTCTGCAACTCCATTTTGCTGTGGGGTATAAGGAGTTGTCTTATGCCTCTCGATACCTTGTTCTTTACAGAACTATTCAAACTCTGCTGAGCAAAACTCACCACCATTGTCAGTTCTCACACACTTAATCTTCTTACTAGTCTGATTCTCTACAAGAGCTTTAAATTCCTTGAACCGACTAAAGACTTGTGTCTTACTTTTAAGAAAATAAATCCACTTCCTTCTACTATAATCATCTATGAAAGATACAAAAAATATAGACTTGGAGATTGAAGGAACTTTTACAGGACCAAATACATCAGAATGAATAAGATCCAAAACATCAGAAGATTTGTGAGAACTAGAGTAAAACTGAACATGATTTTGTTTACCATAGACACAATGTTCGCAGAAGTTGAACTCAAGATTGCAATCATTTAACCCCTCAACAAGATTTTTATTTTTTAGGGTTCTGAGACCCTTTTCACCAATGTGGCCAAATCTCATATGCCACAACATTGTCTTTTCTACAGGAAGCTTACCTTCCAAAGTATTTGCACTACCATCGAAACCAATAGCCATAGACTTCTTCACTACTTGTTTAGATGGTGAGGATGAAGAACTATTACATAGAGGAATACATGCATCTAGCTAAAATAAGGTACCTCTCCTAGTACCCCTTGCAAGCACTATTGATCCTCTTATCATCTTGCATCCTTCTTTTGAAAAAACAACTTGCACACCTACATCATTCAGCATACTTATAGATAATAGGTTTCGTGCCAAACCCAGATTGTGCATAACTCCATTGATTCCCTTTACTCGTCCATCAGGAAATTTGATAGTGACCCTTCCACGTCCAACTATCTTTAGGTGAGAATCATCACCCAAGTACACCTTTCCACCATCGAACTCTTCATATTTTGAGAACCAGTTTCGATGAGAGGTCATGTGAAAAGATGCACCCGAGTCAACCAACCACACATCATCAGATGCATGGGCTGCCAAAGCTACGATGAATGCATCGCCATCTTCTTGAGATCTTTCTGAAGCTGAATCTAAACCTTTCTTCTTCTTCTTCAGCTCTTTGCAGTCTTTACGAAAGTGCCCAGATTTATCACAGTTCCAAAATTTTGCCTTGGACTTATTGGAAGTCTTTGACTTCCCACGGGATTTGGATCTACCCTTATTGTCAGACTTATTATCATTTTTCTTCCCTCTTTCAGTGGATCTTCCACGAACAGCAAGGGCTTCTTTTTTTGAAATGGAAGCCTTTCTCCGCATCTCCTTTGATAGCAGCAAAGACACCACATCATCCATTTTGAAGGTGACTAAAGTGCTTTTGAGAGCCATCACAAGATGGTCCCATGAATCCGGTAAAGAACACAAAAGTGTGTAGCAACGATCCTCCTCCTCTAACTTGACACCAACTGATGTCAATTGTGTAGCCAGCAGATTAAATGCATTTAAATGATCCGTTAAGGATCCACCTTCCTCCATTCGTAGAGAGTACAACTTCTTCCTCAAGAACAACTTGTTCACTAGAGATTTGGCCTGATACACAGCCGCAAGTCTTTCCCACAAACTAATTGCGGTTTTCTCATCTAGAACATTTAGAAGGACTGCATCGGTTAAACAGAGTCTTATGAGACCCTTAGCTTTACGGTCTTTGATATCCCAATCTGCTTGAGCTATAGTTGCTGGTCTTGTAGAACTTGAAGTCGCTTCCCATAGGTCATGATCTTCCAACATGTCTTCCATCTTGAGTTTCTACAACTTGAAATTAGTGCCATTAAATTTCTCCACCTCCATTCTTCCATATGATGAACTTGCCATCTCAATCTGCAAATAAGATTTAGAATGCTCTGCAAAAAACTCCCACTCAAACTTGAGATCAGCTCAAAAAACCCTACCCAACAACTAGGATCAAAATTTGATCAAGCTCTGATACCACTTGTAAGGAAACTCAGGTGCGAAAATAGCTTCCTACGCTAATCTCTATAGGAGAGTATTGTGCAAATTCTTATAAATCCTTACAATTTTAGATTCGTTAACTACTTTAACAAAGATATTGCAACCACATACCATACATACAGAAAAATAGAGAATGACACAATGATATACCCTGGGGAAAACCTTTCGGTAAAAAACCCCAGCACTCCAAAACCTGCACAAGGTATTATCTTCAACACAAAGATTACAATACACTTGCAATGCAAGTTCTTTCAGGAAATGAGAGACAAAGCCAACAAGACTTAAACTTCTATTATATCTCTCCCATAGGAGTAGCATCATATATATAGACTCCTCTGGACCCAAAAATAGGCACAACCACCAAGACCCATGCACAAAGCCACATGTACATAGTTGTTACATGCAATCCCAAGAATAGGTGTCCATCCCTAGAATAGACTATGACATCTTGTCATAGAATCTACCAAAAATAACGGTCACAAGAGAAGTGTAAGAGAATTTGTCATACCAACCTATTTTTGGCATATTCTCTTACACACACCAACCACTTCTTCTTGGGTGCCCAAATAGGCCCAAATAGTTCTTACGCATCATAGGAATCCATCATGAGCATTTCAGTCATGATCTCCTTACCCACAAGATGCCGACACATCAAGTGGAGTGACACATCAACATGCCAACTAGACATGTACACTCACACTTAATTACATTATTTGCTAAAAATACATTTACAAAACAAATAATAAGAATAGGAATTATCCAAGGTTGAGACACCTTATTCCTAACACTTTCTATAGAAAATTCATTCATAATTTCAGCAGCATTGTAGCACTTGTGATAGACTGCACTAAGGGTCACAAGTTTTCATGGACCAAAGAGGCTGAAGAGAGTTTCCAGTATCTAAAGAAGAAGGTTACTGAAGCTCCTATATTGGCCCTACCAGATTTTGACAAAGTGTTTGAAGTGGACTGTGATGCCTCACATGTGGTAATTGGTGCTGTACTCAGTCAAGAAGGTAGGCCCATTGCCTTTTTTAGTGAAAAATTGAATGATGTGTGAAAGAAATATTCTACATATGATATAGAGTTCCATGCCATTGTGCAAGCTTTATGAAATTGGAAGCATTATATAGTACCCAAAGAATTTGTGTTATTTACAGACCATATTGCTCTAAAATACTTGAACACACAAAAGAAATTGAACACTAGACATGCAAAATGGGTCTCTTTCCTACAAGGGTTTACTTTTGTTCTGAAGCATAAATTTGGGAAACATAATCAAGTTGCAGATGCCTTGAACAGGTGAGTTGTGCTTCTAACCATCATGAAAACATAAGTAATTGGCTTTGATGCAATCAAAGATTTGTATGAATTTGATAGTGACTTTTGGGAGGTTTGTGATCAGTTGAAGAATCTTGTACCCGGACACATAGACACTATTCAAGGTATCTTATGCAAGATATTTATTCAAGGGAAAATAGTTGTGTGTTCCTGTAGGCTCAATACGGGAAAATATTATTAGAGAATTTCATAGCAGTGGTATGGCTGGACATTTTGGGAAGGATAAAACAATAGTCTTGGTAGAAAATAAGTACTACTAGCCAAAGATGAAGTGAGATATCACCAAGTTTGTGGAAAGGTGTTGAATTTGTTAAGTAGCCAAAGGGCACTCCTAGAACACCGGATTGTACATGCCATTACTAGTACCAGTAGGACCTTGGAGAGACTTGAGTATGGATTTTGTATTGGGACTTCCACATACACAATGAGGTAATGACTCTATCTTTGTAGTTGTGGATAGATTCTAAAAAATGGCTCATTTCATTGCTTGTAAGAAAACTAGTGATGCCACTAGGGTGGCCAATTTATTCTTTTCTGAAATAGTTAGATTGCATGGGGTTTAAAAAATGATCACCTCTGATCGGGATACTAAGTTCCCGAGTCATTTTTGGAGGACCTTATGGAGGAAGATGGGGACAAAGTTACAGTTCAATAGTGCTTATCATCCACAAACTGATGAGCAAACAGAAGTTGTCAATTGCAGTTTGGGTAATTTGTTGCGATGTATTGTTGGAGAGAAGCCCAAATAATGGGATTTGGCATTGCCCCAGGTAGAATTTGCTTATAACAGCTCAGTGAACAGGTCAACTGGTAAGTCACCATTTCAAATGGTCTATGGTCAAAATCCTCGGGCTATTCTTGATTTGGTGTAACTTCCCTTGGGTGACAGAGTCAGTGATGATGGAGAAGCCTTTGCAGAGAAGCTCTACCAGTTGTAGGAAGATGTGAGACATAAGTTACAGGACAACAACGAGTGGTATAAGGGTAAAAGTACAAACCTGTGTCACACTTTTATAAAGGAAATGGATAATAACATACAAATTTTTAAACTTTGAAGATATAAAAGTGGCATTTGTGTTTAGAATTTGAAGATGATATAAACTAATGAAATGTGTAAAATTTGATGAAGTTTATACTTATAATTTTTTTTTAAAAAATTGAACAAAATTTGACATAATTTTTTAATTTTTTAAGTCCATTTTTTTATTAATGAAATATGTTGAAAATCTAGGGTCTAGTCCGCATTATCAAATTTTATGCAAATAATATTTTTTTACTCTAATTTCATAATATGTTTTAGATGACATGTATAGCTAGTGCATAAAAAAAGAAAGATTGCATTTCAGTATATATTTTGTCTGTTATAACTATCCAAAGTCGGTGTTACCCGAAATCAATAGTTTTTAGTCCGCGTTAACTTTTTCCTATCAAATCTATACCATTTGAAAAAAAAATTACATATTATTGAAGAGGACTCCCTCCTCTAGTGTTAAATATAAAGTTTTAATTTTTCTGACATGATTTGATATTTTTAATATTTTTCAAACGAGCGTGTTCTTAAATGTTAAAATACCTACTTGAAGTAATTTCAATTTATAATATATTATATGGAATAAAAAAATGATAAAAATTATATGATTATAATCTTGACTCCAAGCTCTAGAAAATGCTATTTTTAGATTTTACAAAAAGGTAAATTTTGATAGAGAATCAAAGCCCAGAAGTGAGAACTTCTGAATCATCCCAATTTTTGCTTACTTGGCTGACATGTGGGATGCCACATAGATGGGTTCGGTCGAATCGGGTTCAGCCGAACCCATTTCGGCCGAATCCAATTTGGCTGAACCCCTATGGCTGGTTTGGTGACCAAACCCGGTCACATGTGGGCTAAGCCCCTAAATCTCAATTTTACCCATTTTTTTAATAAAATCGGTTTTTTTTTTAGTTTTTTAAATAAAATCATTTTTCATTTTTTTAGTTTTTTGAGATTTATAAATTATTTTAATTTTATTTGTAAGATTTAAATAGTTTTTATTTTAAATTAAGTGTTTTTTAATAGTTTTTTTAAATTTATTAATGATTTTTATTTGATATTTAGGTATTGCATGTGAAATTTATTGTAGATTTATATTTATTAATGATTTTTATGACTTTAATTTTATTCAATTTTTTTTGTTAACAGGATTTTGGTCAGTATTCGATATACAGGTTTACAAATTTTAGCTCTGATATTGAATTTAAGAACTGTGAAAGCTTTGGAAAACTTGAATCTGAACAGTTTTTGCAAATGGGGAATAAAAGAAATAGAATTAGAAAATATGATCGAACAAAGGATGACAAAAAATATCAGAAAATAGATAATCAAGATCAACCTGTTGAAGTTCAAGAAGATCAACAAGAACCTATTGATATTGAAGAAGATCAGCAAGAACCTATTGATTTTCAAGAAGATGCAACTGAAACAAGGGAACAAATTGGTAGTTCCAGAGGTGGAAATATATCTTTTGGCATGGGTAATTTGAATGAGATGAATGAGGATTCACTTTTCAGTCAACTTTCATCAGAAGAAATGTTATTTGAAAGTACAATTAAAAATCATTGCAAAAAACTTTGGGATGAATACTTTGAAAATAAAAGTATGGTTGGAAGAGCTCAATTATTTGTTAAGTTATTCAGGAAAAAAGAAATGACTCCTATTTTGGAGTTGTTGGGTGTTGACAACAAGAAAAACTTAGGAGACAATGTAAATCAAACAATAGTTCAAAATTTGCAAGATGCATTGAATAGCATTAATAACTCAAGTTGAGGAGCTGATTTAAGTGCTGCACATAGAACAATTATTACTACTTTATCTAGTACGAGGTTGACACAGAGAAAGCAAGTGAATGTAATTTTTGATTTACTGAATGTATCTAGAAGAACTATTCAAAGATATATCAGGAAGAGAAATATGTTAGATGAAAACATTGAACAAAATTGGGTAAGCATTTGTAGGCTTCCTCGAAAAGATAGAATTTGTGAAGATGTAAAAAAACTAGTCATTGAATATTGGACCGCTCACTCTCGTGTTTCTTCTAATAGAAGAGATACAATACAGATGAAAGATGAAGAGACTGGTATGAAAATTGCACATCCAAAACATTTTATAGATACAACACAAAGTGAATTATTTGAAGAATTCAAGAAAGAATTTTCAGATGTGAAAATATGTTAGAGAATGTTTGAGAGGTTGTACCCTTGCTTTGTACGCATAAATAAGGTTCATGAAACTTGTTGTTGTCGAAATCATGTTGAGTTTCATCTATACCTGCAATCATATAAAAAAGTTATGGCTGTACTTGATTCAAATATGATCATCCTTGGAAGTATGACACAATTTGTGAAATCTATTTTATGTGATAAATTAGAATATTCAGATGAGTTCAAAGTACAGTGTATAAAGAATGCATGCAGTGATTGTGGAGATTTGCATAAATTTCCATTGCAAATTGACAATATTAATGTTTCAACACCAGTTTTGTGGAAAAGATTTGAATATGAGACATATCAAACAAGGAGCGGAGATGAATCCAAAAAAATTGTTTTGAAGGAGAGTGAATTTCCCTACCTTGAGTTTATGACTAGATTTCGTACTCTCATTTATCCACATATCCAGCATTGTCATGGTGCACGATGGCAAGCTAAACAGTTTCATGATTTGAAAGATTGTTTTCCACCTGGTTGTATTCTTTCAATTGTAGATTTTGCTGAGAACTATACATTTTCCCCTCAAAAAGAGCTTCAAGCTCAATATTATCATTTTGATCAAGTTGCAATATTTGTGCAAGTGACCTATAGACATGCACAATATGATTTGGATGAGGTAAAAAGGCCTGATCCAAATGAACACATTATCATCAAGGAGGTTCATTTCTATATCAGTGATGATAAGGTTCATGATAGGAGCTATGTGGCTCATTGTTTTGCAATGTTTTTTGAAGACATTGCAAATCACGGGATAAAGGCTTCACAACATTGGATTTGGTCTGATGGTTGTGTAGGTATGTGTATTGATACTTCAATTTATTTTCATTTTCATTTCATTTTTTGTTAAATCATTAAAGGATGACATGTATGTATGCACATGTGCAACTTAATTTTGCAGGACAATTTAAATCTACAAAAGCCTTTAATTGGTTAGCCATGCAACATGCTAGACGTAATGCTAAATTTTTGTGGAACTTCTTTGAAAGTGGACATGGAAAAGGAGAGCACGATGGAGCAGGAGCATGTGTGAAGCGTGCACTTCACCAACATGAACTTGTAGGTACACATGATGTTCAATAGTTTTATATATATATATATATATATATATATATATATATATATATATATATATATGAATTTCAAATAATTTAAAATTTTAGCTTAGATCTATTTTCTTTAAACTGATAATTCAAAAATATACATAGGTAACATGATAGACAATTCAAAGAAAATTATTGAATGGTGTCAAAGTCATTTTGCTCCTCGGGACACCAAATACAACAAATGTTATTTTTGGTAAGTGAAAGGTAATTTATATTTTGTTACATAAAATTTTTATTTCATGTTCATGTCTATCTTTTTACAATTTAACTGATTTAAAAATGTACAACTTTTATTTCATATTTGTAACAGATATAGACTGATCTAATCCTTACAATTGTCAAAGATTTGTTGGTATTAGAAGTTTACATCAATTGATCACTATAGGACAACACGAGCCTATTTTGATTCAAGTAAGAGAAAAATCATGTTTTTGTGCTCACTGCATTGAGGACAATCCATTAAGTCAATGTGAGAATATTGCAAATGGATATGTTTCACGATGGGATATGAAGGAGTTAATCAGAATGCCTCCTTATGAAGATGATGACATTAACATAAACATTCATGATCCTATATATTCAGCTGATTATGAGCGTGTCTTTGATCTAGTTGTTATAGGTGCATGCACATACATATTCTTTTATTTAATTTTAATTTATAATATTTAAGTGATGTTTAATTTTAATAGAATCCATTTGTATCTAGGTGATATTTTTGTTGTAGTTATGGAGCTTGACAATATAGAAAGTGTAGATTATTATCTACTAAGATGCACGAAAGCAAAATACAAGTTGATAGAACAAATTGTAGATGATGATGAAAAGACATATCCAACTGGTTCAGTTGTTATTGAAGGAACCTATTATCAGCAAAAAAAGGTTGACAAAAATAGTGTTCAATTTGAGGAATACATGTTTGACAAAAAAGTTCTACATTACAGTCACTTGGTTATAGAAACAAAGCTGCAATTTGAAGCATTGCCAAAAAAAATGAGGTGCCAAAATTCAGAAGTGGAGGTTGTCTATTGAAGAACATGAAATTTTTTTGGAGATAATAAAAGATAGAGAGGATCCAGACTATATGTATCAGGAGCTTTAGAACTCTATAAGCTTCTGAATAAACTTCCTTTTGTAGCTCTTGTACTTTCATATTTGAACTCTATCTAGCTTGAAGTTTCATGTTTGAGCTCATATATATAGCAAATATGTTTTTATGTATGTATGCATGTAATCATGCTTTAGTTAATTATATGTTTTACTTTAATTATGTTAAAATTTTAGTTAGATTAGTTAGTTATGTCGGTTAGATTAGTTAATGTTACGTTAGTTAAAGATGTTCAATAACATTAGTTATCTAATTATGTTAGTTAGATTAGTTAATTTTACGTTAGTTAAAAAGATGAAATAACATTAGTTATCTAATTATGTTCACTAATTAGATTAGTAATTGTTAGTTAAGTTAGATCTAATTATCTAATTATGTTCACTAATTATTTTATCTAATTATGTTCACTAATTATGTTTGAACTAATTAGATTAGTAATTGTTAGATTAGTTTAAAATTAGTTATCTATTATGAACTATCTAATTATGTTCACTAATTATGTTCACTAATTAGATTAGTAATTGTTAGATTAACTTAATTATATTAGTAATTAGTTATCTAATTATGCTCACTAATTATGTTATCTAGTTAGTTATCTAATTATGTTCACTAATTAGATTAGTTAAAGATGAAATAACAAATTAGTTAACTAATTATGTTAGTTAGATTAGTTAATTTTATGTTAGTTAAAGATGAAATAACATTAGTTATCTAATTATGAAATCACTAATTAGATTAGTAATTGTTAGTTAAGTTATCTAATTATCTAATTATGTTCACTAATTAGATTAGTAATTGTTAGATTAGTAATTAGTTATCTATTATGAACTATCTAATTATGTTCACTAATTAGAACAGTAATTTTGTTAGATTAAAGTAACTAGATTAGTAATTAGTTATCTAATTAGTTATCTAATTATGTGCACTAATTAGAATAATGTAATTGTTAGTTAAGTAGTTACAAATACTTAATTAATTTGTATGTACATTAATCATGAACTAGTTAATTATTTTAGTTTTAATGTAGTTATGTAAGTACTTAATTAATTTGTATGTACTCAAATGATTAATTAACTCACCTTAAGACATTCCAAATATTTAAAATAACATTAAAAGTACATGACATATAACATAATGTACATACATCTAGTTCATGCACATAAAAATAAGTCTAAAAGATGAAATAACATTGACTATACATGGCATAATATATAATGTACATACATTAACACATGTGTACACAAAAAATAAGTCTAAAAGATGAAATATGTAATAAGTCTAAAATATGAAATAAGTCTAAAAGATGAAATATTTAATAAGTCTAATAATGTTATGTAACCATATAACCATGTAACCATATACCACATGTAACTCTATAAGCATATAACCATATGTACCATGTAACTAGATATATAACCATGAAATATCTAATATGAAACAGTCTAAAATGAAATGTCTAATATGAAATGTCACATGAAATATAGACACTCAACTAGGGCCCTGTCCAGATCCGTGACCTGATGTCGGTGTACCACCTCCTCCTGATGCCGCTCCACCTCCTCCTGATGTCTGTGTATAATAAACAAAATACATGTCACACATATGTATCATGTACATATATAATAAATTTTAAATACTTATGATCATAGAAAAATTATTTTTTTGAACAAACATCTTGATATACCTATGTATCATGCTGGATAGGATCACATGGAGTCTGTAAATCTCCATATCTAAGTGCATTAGGTGGAACAACACCAATCAGACCCCCTAATGCTCTACCAATAGTGCTCCAGTCTCTCAAATCACATGGTATATCCAAAGGATCAATAGTAAAGAGCTGACGACCTCAACGTGTTGATGAAGTGCAATGAGTGGTCTGATGAAGAGCTGTAGGTGGTGGTGCAGTAGGTGAAGGACCTATGGGTGGTGCAGTAGGTGGAGGACCTATGGGTGCTGTAGTTTGTTGAGGACCTGTGGATGGTGTACACTGCTGAGAACCTGTGGGTGGTGTAGTCTGCTGAGCACTATATGTCCTAACAAATGCAGGAACCTCCTCGAGTGAAATTCCACTAAGCATCTGTATGGTCTGATATGCTGAAAGTAAATCACTAGATAAACATGCGCTCATGTGTTGCAAATGGTCCATATTTGATATAGCTACAACCTCTAGAGGAGACGGTATGTCAACTATATCATATAAGTCACCACCACTACATGATGCACCAGGCTGTGTAGGTGTAGGAATGGCTGAACATGAATGTAACACATATCTACCCACATGATTAGATGACATCTCCTGAACCTGTGTGGTGATAGTAGCTATGCTAGAATACACATCAGTCCTTAGCCTCTCATCTGCCGCAGCCCCTCCTGCTACTTCCAAACCTTTTGGTACGACCAAAAGGTTTGGACCCACCCTTGCCCGCTTATCAGTGGGCACAGGGGCATCAGGTGCTCTAAACCTGTTAGATAATCTACCCTTCCCTTGCCCAACATAACTAGGAATATCTGTATAATCAACATCTAGATGCAAATAAAATTCTGCATATAATTGTTTGCAGAAATATAGTGGCAGCTCATCCTTCTGGGGCCACTTGTGTTGCGAGGCCAACCATTGAGGATATATGAAGGGTCCCATAAGGTCATCCTCACATCTCATCACCATATATCCTCTCACCTTCTTCTTATCTAAATAATGAGGAAACATACCCTTCACCATAAGGGTGGTAACAAGTGTATCAATGGTGTTGTACTTCACAGTGCCAGTGACACTGCGAGACAAAGAAGTATAGAATCTATGAGCACTAATCTCATCATATGGGTTGTATGATTGAATAGTGTCAATCATACGTAACAACTCATCTCTAATAACATTCACCCTATCCCTATTAGGGATAGTGGTGGATGAAACTAACATCTCCTCCAAAATCTGTAGTGCTCGTCACAATCTGTCAATAGTATCTACAAATAACTTCTGCCTAGCCTCAGCTATATCAGCTGATGCATGAGAGCTACGACTATGAGCACTACCACCCCCCCATGAACACTAGCCTCACCAGAATCTATGGAAGCTCTACCAGATGCCATGTGTAATAGATAAACAATCTGAATATATATATAAAGATCACTGGATGCATGTACATACAAATTTAAGAAACATACATGTTACAAATTTAAATGTGCATACATGAACTACAAATTTAAATGTGCATACATGAACTATAAATTTAAACATGCATATAAATTAGTTATCTAATTATGTTCACTAATATTGTTAGATTAGTAATTATGAACTCACTAATTATGTTGACTAATTAAGGTTAGGGTTATAACTATGATTAATTTGCATGTGAGTATTTACATTGGGTTTTAGTTTACAAATTTATGGTTTTTTAAGGTTGAGGTTAGGTTCTTGATGTTGAATATAATTATGTATAGCTGGGTTAAGTTATCTAATTATCTAGTTATGTTCACTAATTATTCTAGTTATCTAATTATGTTCACTAATTATATTCTAGCTAAGTTATCTAGAATTATCTAATTATGTTCACTAATAATGTTCACTAATTAGATTAGTAATTGTTAGATTAGTAAAATTTAGTTATCTAATTATGTTCACTAATTAGATTAGTAATTAGTTATCTAATTATGCTATCTAATTACATGTTCACTAATTATGTTCACTTAGAATTAGATTAGTAAAATTGTTAGATTAGTAATTATGAACTCACTAATTATGTTGACTAATTAAGGTTAGGGTTATAACTATGATTAATTTGCATGAGTATTTACATTGGGTTTTAGTTTACAAATTTATGGTTTTTTAAGGTTGAGGTTAGGTTCTTGATGTTGAATATAATTATACATTATAGTTGGGTTAAGTTATCTAATTATCTAATTATGTTCACTAATTAGATTAGTAAAATTTTGTTAGATTAGTAATTAGTTATCTAATTATGTTATCTAATTATGTTCACTAATTACATGTTCACTAATTAGATTAGTAATTAGTTATCTAATTTTATGTTGACTAATTTTAAGGTTAGGGTTATAGATAATATTATTGGTAGGGTTAGAGTT
Source organism: Chamaecyparis obtusa (assembly GCA_027943335.1). Lineage (NCBI taxonomy): Eukaryota > Viridiplantae > Streptophyta > Pinopsida > Cupressales > Cupressaceae > Chamaecyparis > Chamaecyparis obtusa. Next base: position 436,356 of record BSBK01003871.1, read on the forward strand.
AGGTTTATCATTATAGTTACGGTTGTGATCAATGTGTAGGGTTAAGATTAGGATTAGGTGTAGGGTTTAAGGTTAGGATTATGGTTAGGGTAAAGACATACATCGTAGATAGTATAATGGATGAGATTAGAGCTTAGGATTAGGATTATCGTTAGGGTTATGGTTTCCATCGTCGTTAGTATTATGGTTAAGGTTGGGATATTGATTAGGGTTGTGATTGGGGCGTAGGATTAGGATATCATCATGGTTAGTAGTATGGTTAGGGTTAGGATTTTGATTGTGGTTACAGTTAGGATAAAGGTTTAACATTAAGCCTAAGAATATAGTTTGGGTTAGTGTTAGGATCAAGCTTAGGATCAATGTTAAGATTAAAATTTTATAGTTAGGATTAGGTTTAGGTTTATAATTATGGTTTACCATTTCTAATTATATTTTAGCATTTATGGTTAGGGTTTAGCATTTAATGAGTATATGACTATGGTTAGGGTTGGGGTTTAGGCTTTTGGTTATAGTTATAGTTACATTTAGGATTAAGTGTTAAGGTTTAATGTTAGGGTTAGAAATTTGTTTAGGGTTAGGGTTAGAATTATGGTTACACTTAGGATTGTGGTTAGGCTTTGGATTATAGTTAGGGTTAGGGTTTTGGTTATTGTTACAATTAATATTTAGGGTTATAGTTAGGATTAAATTGTTAGGGTTAGAGTTAAAGGTTAATGGTTACAATTACGAGTATGGTCAAGGTTTAGGGTTACAATTTGTGTTAGGATTATCTATAATATGTTAGGGTTCTAGGATTAAAGTTAGGATTATAGTTAACTATGTTCTTAAGTTTAACTATGATTAACTATGTTCACTATGTTAACTATGTTCTTAAGATTAACTATGGTTAACTATGGTTAAATATGTTATTAAGTTTAACTATGGTTAACTATGTTCTTAAGATTAACTATGGTTAACTATGTTAACTATATTATTAAGTTTGACTATGGTTAACTATGTTAACTACATGTTTAACTATGTTAACTATGTTTCACTATGCTTAACTATGTTAAATTTAAAAATAAAATCAATTTAAACATATTAAATTTAAACTAAATTAACTTTTTCATTTAAATTAAAAAAAAACTAACTAGTTTATTTAAATT
>BSBK01003871.1:442500-532431 GCA_027943335.1 Chamaecyparis obtusa
CATAAACAAAACTTTATCATTGTAAGCAACTAAACATATTAAGCAGCATAAATGAAATCACTCATAACAGCATGATTTTGGTATCCCAGAAACCCTTGAAAGGTAAAACTGGGGTGGGGATGACACCCACAAATCTTCACTACTGTAGTAATAAGTTTTGCCTGTTAAGGCTTACAAAATGTGATCAATTCATGATCTATCCTATGAAAGGTCTCCTTTGTTAAAAGCTAAAAGACTTATACAGTCTACCTTGTTAAAGGATTTATAAACTTACAACAAAGTAAGCACTCGGTAAAGAGATTTACATAAAGTTTGTTAAGACTACTTGATTAAGAGATTTACCCTGATACACTAGTTAAAATGTCTCAGTACCTGATCTTTCAGTATGCACTTGTATGCAGATTACAGATCTCCTCTTTACTGTATCTTTATGATCTCTTCTATTTGATCTTTCTTGATTCTATCCTTTCACTACTTAGCTCGGTCACTGGACTCTGTCTAAATACTTGACTATTCTAAATATGTCTCTTTGATCATTCTCTCATACTCATTTGATCACAATATCTCTTATCTCTCTAATTCACACACTTCTCTTTGTTTAGATCTTGCCCTTATATACTAACAAAAATGTTTTACTGTTTCAAGATCTACGGTTCAGATTTATTCCTATTGTACAATTTTCTGATTGGCTCTAGGTATTACATAGGGATCAATGATAATAAGATGGATGCATAATTACCTCCATAATTACCTCAATAGACAAAATACAAAACATCACTATCACCAAAAATGGTTTACCTCGATCATTGTGTCATTCCAAACTTGTATGTCATTCCTGGCTGACTTGACAAAGCTATTCTTGGCACTTGGCATTAACTGTACTCAGCATTGGTTAAACTTCTCTGTCACTCGATAATCATTGATATATGTAACTCAGCAAAAACTATACTCAGCATATTACAAACACATAGTGACCATGACTTTACTCGGCATTACTACTGCTTGGTAAGTATACAATATATAACTTGGCCTTTACAAAATGACTCAGTCGTAGTGATGACCAATCATCATTGCCTAGATATATGACTAAGTCTGAGGCACTAATGGTCAACAAAAACTATAGAGATCTACAATCTCCCCCTTTGACATTACTGGAAAAAACACTTTGTCATGACATTTGTACTTGCAGTTACAAAAAATATGTTTGTACTAGCCTAATACTCCCCCTGAGATATATACACATTCAAAATTTTGTTACCTGTCCCTGTCCATTCCTTGTCCGTACTCATGTCCATGATGATTTCCCCTTGTTTTTTGACATGATGAATTTCTTCATCAATAGGTAGCTCACAAAATTTCTCTAGAAAAGGTTTATGCAGGCACCGTGATCATGTAGGGTGCATCCGTCCAAGCTAGTTGAAGAAATGTTTTAAACTTCTGTCTGCACTTCTAAATCAGCAGCTAAACTAATGAGGTTCTTAGTTGTGGACAAATGTGGATCACTCTAGATCAATTCCTTAGCCTTGCTAACTTTCTCTGTATAGCCTCTAGATGAGGTGTCAAAATAGTTTGAATAGAGAGTAGGTGAGAATGAATCTTGCCATCATTAAGCCATTAGATCGACTAACTTAACTTGGGTCTGCATGATTTTGACATAATGTGCAGCATTGGTGTCTACATCCAAGCTCAAGGATTGACTTGTAGCTTTAATCTCTTGCTTGATGAGTATCAAGCAATCATTGATTCTCATTTGTGAACAGTTCAACATTACATATTTTGGCCAATAGAGACTGTCCATTCACAACTAATCCCTCGGTCTCCTTTACCAAAGTGGACAGCTCAACCTGTTTCACTGCTATCTCGACATATATCTTCTCCAACATTTTGGTCTCAAACCTTCATTCTGACCATTCAAATAACTTATCACTTGCACAACTAACTTCATTATTGACTTTCTGAACAATGTGTACAAGTTTTTTCCAATATGGGAATAGATCTATTTACATTTGATAAGTCATATACTTCATTAAATATATCTTTTATTTCATGAAGAACCTATTTCTGCTGATTTCTCCCTTCAGAGTTCTTCTTGCTTGCTTTTCCTTGTCAAAAAATCCTTCATTATCTGTAGTTGCTCATAAGAAAGGTTATCTGTATCCCATTTAGAATAACAATGACTTTGTTAGGTCAATTTTTTGTCATTTCAAAATCCTTTGTAATTGGCCCGATTCCCTGCAATGTTTTTGTTTTGCTGTCTTGCCATGCCTGCAATCTCAGTCTTGACTTGCGATGAAAATCTTTAGTGTTTCATGGTATGTGTGTCCTACCCCTAGTAGTTTATGTTGTCACTTGGCCCCTGGTTCAAACTGCATCTCCTAATGTGCAAAACCTAGAAAGATTTGCAAATTCTATGGTCTGCGGGAAGCTTTTTAAAATTTTGCCATTGTGTCGAAAACATACTATGTTTTCGACCTCTTTGGCCTGCATAAAAACTTGTGATGTTTTCAGACTTCTAGGTTTACCTCTGTGTATGTTGAAAGGTCTGTGTGTTTTCGATCTCTCACCGAAAACCTGCATTGTTTTCAACCCTGCATTATTTCTTTTCTGCCGGCTCTCCTTGTTCATCAGTGTCTTAACTGCACATGTCTGACCATGTGGTGGGTCTAGCTTCTTCCCTATTGGCTATCGCATGGCTGCATGTCAGATCTTTTTGACATGTGATCATGCAACCACTTGGCCACGTGGCCATGTGGGTCCCAGTCCTGTGTGGCTGCTTGGGCAGTTTACTTTTCTAATAGTGTAGGTGCAACGTTGTGGGGCTAGGGATCAAAGATCTACGGTCAGCATATGATCACATGGAATATTCCATGCCCATGTGATCATGCACCCACCGTCTGATTTGGTGCTGATGGTTTGTTCACTTTGGGCTCACTGGCGGATGTGGTGATGTGGCAGCCTTTGGTTGGCTGTCGCATGATCGCATAGTCCATTCTTTGGCTATGTGATCATGCGACTGGCTGACTTGTGTCCTTGTTCGCACTTGCAGAGTTGTTGCGGTGGTGGTGTTCCATGGATCAAGTTGCGGTGATGTGGTAGCTTCCTATTGGCTATCACATGATCGCATAGCCTTTCTCTCGGCTATGCGATCATGCGACTAGGTGACACATGTCCTTGGCAGTGTAGTGGCGGTTGCAGTGACGGTTGCGGTGTTGTTAACGGTGGCAGCTAATGTTTGCGGGCTGTCACATGTTTGCATAGCCCATTTTTGGGCTATGCGATCATGTGATAGGGTGCCACATGTACCTGTGAGCCTGTCTGTAGCTATTTGGTGGGCTCGGTGGAGGGTGTTGTCATGGCGGTTTTTGGTTGGACCGTGCTGGTGGGAAGGTGAGTTTGAATGCAAGCCCGGGTTTGGATTTCTTAGCGGTTGCTATGGCAGTTCGGACAAAAAGATGGTGGTGCCAATAAAGTGTGGTCTTGTCATGCATTCACAAGGAGTTTTGGTGATTCGCTAGTTTGTCTAGCGACTTGGCTAACAGTGGTCGCGGAGTTGCTAGATTTTTAGCGAAGGGTAAAAAGCATTTCGCGAACTAGCGGGGGTTCTTTGGTCCCCAGTTTGCCAGATATGTGGGGTCCATGTTCGTGGTGACTGGGCAAGTGGTGGTGTGACACATGGTAGGTGGGCCCAAGTCTGAGGCTTGGTGGATTGTTTGCGGGGCCTAGGTAGAAGGATAGCTGGTTGTCGCATGTTTGCATAACCCATTTTTGGGTTATGCAATCATGCGACCAAGCATATTTTGTGGCTGGATTTCTGTGGCAGTGAATTTCATGACTGTGCAATTGCTTGTGGCCATTGCAGTTTCAAATTTGAATGTCTGTGAATTTCCAGTGACAGGGGGTACCATTTTTTATGGAATTGAATGCTAGATTAGACCCTGTTTGGTGAGAAATGATTTGCAAGGTGGTCCAGAGGCCTGTTACTTGATTGCATGGAGACTTTTATGCCATATGAAGGACTATTTTATGCCATATGAAGGACTTTTATGCCATATGAAGGACTATTTTACGTGAGGGGTGATTGTAATCTTTGCTCGAGGTGTGTTTGCAGGTGGTCGTTTGTACTAGTTTCATGGCAGTTCTTGGTTTTCTATCCTAATCTCAATGTGCTCATAATTGCAAGATCTATTTGAGATCTCTTTCTCTAGGTTGCCTCTATTTCCTGCCCCTACAGTAAATCTTTTGGCTGTCTGTGATTGGCTTGGTGGGTGAAGGCTATGCCCTAGCTATCCGTAGCTTGTTGCAACCTATTCTGGGTTTCCAAGGTAGCTAGTGGTATAAAATGTTGAATTTTTATCTTTGTCTAGGTTCCTTTCTTCCACTGTTGTGGGGATTAGTTCCATGAATGTTCTTCCTACCATGTATTTTCCTTCTTCTCTACATATAGGGTGTTCCCTCTGTCCTTTCTAGCTATGGGAATATAATGAAATTGTAACAGGTGTCTTATGTCTCAGATTTCAATATATTTGTTCTGCTTCCAGATTGTCTCCATTTGAATTTTGAATCATTAATCATACATCAAGGGTGTTTGATTTGTCTGTTTGCATTGCCTGAGTGTTTGCAAGTAGAGTTGTCTTTGCAGGGATAAATGGCTCAGAGTTAGTATTTAGATATGTATGGGCTGGGGTATCAAAGATGCATCATGCCTATCTTCCAGTGGATGCTAGTTAATGTATTGCTTGTTCCTAGGTCTTTTCTTTGGATAGGTGATAGCATATCTGGGTGCACAGGTGGTTTGGTAATGTGTGATCTAGTCAGGGTGAGTGTGTTGTCTTCTTGTTTCATAGCCCTATTGCAGTGAGGTATTTGACTCTACTACCCACTGGATAAGGCACTGGTCTATGAGAGACTTGGGGTACTTCAGGAGTCCATTCAGTCCAACATCAATCATTCATTGAAATCTTTTCCCTTTTGTGTTGGTAGTAGTAGTAGGAGGTTTCTTTCTAGTTTTCAGACTCATTGCATGCAGATCAAGTTATTGCATGAGGTCATGGTTCATTGGGGTACAAGATACCTATAGGGGTCTGAGAACTATTCCACAGTAATGCATCTGCAGGCCTTTTGTTCATCAACTCAAGAAGAGTTATGAGTGTGCAGATGAGGCAATACCCACTTGAGTGAATGTGGAGCTCGAAGCAAAAAGAGGATGTTCTTTATCCTCATCAATTGGAACTTTTTCCCTTGTCAGACTTTGGAGTGAAGACTAACCAGTTTGTCAATCATAGTGTAAACCTGGCACTATGTGGGAACAAGTTTAAGAGCCAACAGACTTCATCAATTGTTACCTCATCTTTCTCCTTCTGTACTCTTGGTGGGGTGCTTCCACTTGACATTTGTACAAGAGCTTTGATTACCTCTTGCTCCTTTGGCTCTTGCTCTTCAATGAATTTTCCTTTGATGTTTGCTTCTTCTTTTCCCTTATCCTTGGCATGAGGACTAACAACTTGTCCATCTAGCTTAATTCCTTGTTCTTCTTTGTTGTGTTCTTCCATAGGAGGACTTTGGATTTTTCCTTCTATTTTGTCCTCTTCCTCGGCAGATGTAGATTGAATTAGGGGTACCAACTTTATGAGTTCCTTGGTAAGGCTTGTACCAACTAACTTGTCAATAGTGGCAACTTTAGGTAGAGTAGGATTCCCATCAACAGATTGTGTGCTAGTTATTTTTGGATAATCCATGACTTGTAATAGTATAGTGTTACTACCTAGAAAGGGTGTATCAGTTGCTTTTTTATTCTTTAAATCATCCTTAATTAAAAATGAATTCTTTATGGGGCTCTCCTCGGGTATGTCAACAATGTGAACCTCAGATGTATCCTATGTTTTCACTTCCTTAGGAGTTCTAGTCTCCATTTTATTCTGTATGTTTTTCGGTTCTACAACTTTCAAAGTGGTAGCATCCTTTCCTTCATCCTTGCCAATCAACAATCCAAATAGTATCTTCCAAATTTTTAAACTTTCTTGTACATCTTCAACCTTGTGTTGGAGAATTAGATAGGCTCAAAGTTTGGGATCAAACTTACCTCTGTATTTTTCAATTATCTGTTTGATGTTGGTAGGGGTGAGAGAGGACTCAACTTGTGCTAATGTACTCTCCCTTATTTCCTTCTCTGTTTGCAAAGCATACTCCCATTTTTGTGCAACCCTGTTGCATAATTCCTTAGGAATTCTATTTTCAATTTGAATTGGTAGCATCTTGAAAATGCATAGCATTTCAAGAATAGCATCCTCAACTTTCTCTTTATCTCCAATGCTCATGTTTCCAAACTTTAATCTTTTCAACTCATCCACTACTGCAGTGCTAGTAATCTTAAGACATAATTCATCAATAGTGAGTTGATGTGTACCCTATTGTGTAACCTTCCTCTTTACTCCTTCATCACTTTCAGTTTCTTCATCATCATCTTGTGTTAGAACAAGTTTCCTTCTCGGCTTCTTCATAGCCTTAGTCGACATTGCCTTGGGTTGTGCGGATTTTCAATTAGCAAATGCAAGAGGCATCTTAGGAGTCTCGATAGCAGCTCATCTAGTTCTGGGCCTAAGTGATGGTGTCACTAACACTTTACATTTCAACACTCTTTTCTTTGGTAGGGACTCAACAATTACTAGTTTCTTCTCTTCTTCTTCTTCTTATTTTTCACTACCACTAGTTTCACTCTGTTCATCTTCTCCCAATCCTTGGGTCAACTCTAGTGGTGCGTCCTTAGATTCTTTAACATAATTTTTTAGATTTTTCACTATCTTCTTTCTTTTCCTCTTTGTGGTGGTAGCTAATAATCCTAAAGAATCTTGGATTTGGCTTCTTCAAATGTTCCAAAGTAAGATGCCTTATTATCAATTTATTCAGCTAAGAGAGCTGTGATTGTAGTAGTAGCTTCATCTATGTTGAGTTCATAGGGTAATAGCATTAACCATGAAACCCTAGGCAGAACTGCCTGTGGATAAGTGAAATCTGTGTCTACTAGAAAACATATATATCCTTGCTCTATTTCTCAATCAAAGACACAGGGACTCTAGTCCTATTTCTCATCTTCTTCTTAAACTCAATGAAATAGTTATCCATTATTACTTCAAAATCATCTCCAATTTGATTTATAAAATCATTTATTTGAACAGTGATAGGTTTCTTCTTGTCCCATGTTACATCTCCATGTGTAGGAAAACACTTCTTGACATAAAAGAATAGACAAATCAGTAAGGAACCAAACTTACACATATAATTATTCATCGTCTAGATGGAGTTCAAGTTCTTAGCAAGTTGAGTCAGCTAGAGCTTAGTAAGGTCATACGTGTGTCCTTTCTTGATTATCTTCCATGCCTGGTCCATTTCCATACAGGGGATGTTGTCCAATCGACTGAATTGATAAAACTTGTGGGAGATGACTCTAACAGAAAAGTCAATTTCCAAATCAGTTATGGTGGAAATTGTCATTTCATATTTGTTCCAAACTACCTGGGGTTAGCTTGAATAGCTTCCTTGAACATTTCAGTGTTCTTTTTCCTTCAATTGTAGGGTAACCAATGACTTTGTGTATCATTTCCTTTGTGATCTTCACTGGTCTATCTTCCAACCATAAATTCATGTCGTGTACTCAACTCAAAATGATCTTTATCCATTCTACTTTAAAATTTTGTGGGAAATTTAGGGCATGCACTAACCCTTGATCGGAAACAACCTTATGTTCCAGCTTCAGCACTCCGTTGACACATGGTTTATCATATGCTTTTTAGATCTCGTAATCATTGATTTCTCCAATTTTGCACATATAGAAAGACCTAACGTCATTCATCAATAACACATTCTTTGGAATGGAAGATAGGGCTCTGTTCAAATCTCCTTTAATAGAACTTTTCGATATTGCCTTGAATACCTTCAGCTTGCAAACTTCATTCCTTACAAGTTGCACATTGAAAACTTCCATCCCTTGTTTCTTGACTGGTGTGGATGAAGATGATGCTATTTTAAACTATAAATTTTCAAAAAGAAAATATTTACTCGGCAAAGTACCTTTTTCGTCAATAACCCTGTAGATGAATTTTGCTGACGGCACGCTGAGAAAATTTGGAATCACCTTTCATAAATTGGTTTCACAAACTCTGAATCACTCTCTAAAATCTCAAATAGCTTGGTGAAATGAAATTAGTGACAAATTTCCATTTTATAGAATCCAAAAAATAGAATTAGGGCCTCATAAATGCTCCATATAGGTTTTGATAGTTTATAGCTGTCTCAAAAAATGCAAAAGCTTGGTCGATATAACCATTGCAATACAGCTTGACATACATGGCATTTCGGCCATAGCAAGTGCTTGACATACATTGATAGCTCGGTCAAGACACTGATGCTCGACATAAAAAATGAAAATCTCTATTTTACTCAAATATGTCCTAATGCATCTTTATCTATCCAGATGTGGACTTTTTCTTACTTCTATGTTAGGAACTGATGAAAAATAAGACTTTGCAAGACTCAGTTCTGAACATACCTTCCAAGCTTAATCAGAAGAGATGTGATCACCCAATCCATCAGATTGGGTGATCATAGATGTGCTAGCTTTGCTTGAGTTTTCTTCTTCTTTCTGCCTCCATGTCTTTTCCATCTAATTCTTCAATTTCTCACGGATATCTTCATTCTGATCATTATTATTGCTCGGCATGGGTGATCTACAGTCTTTCTTTAAGTGACCAACCTTATTACATTTGTAACAGACCATGCTTCCATTCATCCAACTTTTAGATTTGCCTCTAAAATGAGTCTTCATGCAATTTGCTCCGATGTGTCCATATTTACCACAATAATGGCAATTATACCAAGTGTTGTAATCCCAATTGTAATAGTTGTGCTTTGTAACTAGCTTGGTTTGTTCATTTGATGACCACCTTGGTCTAGATCTGCATTCAAATGCTTTGTGCCCATATTTCTGACAATTGAAACAACTTCCTTGAAACTTAGGTGAGGTGGATGAATTTATAGCCTTAGATCTACATTCATGTGCTTGATGTCCATGCTTCTTGCAGTTAAAACAATGTCCATTAAACTTAGGTTTAGAATCAAACTTACCATGTTTGTTTCTACATATGTTGGCTGTATGTCCTAGCTTTCCATAGTGATGACATGTGGGCTTGTTGTTCTTTGGTTTAGCAATCTTCTGTTCTCCATTCCTTGACAATTCTCCTTCTTCAGTAGATGAATGTTCATTCAGTCCAAGTCTAGATCTATCACCGGATCTTCTAGGTGATCTTAACAGTTCTTCAAAATATTTTGCAGCTTCATTGGGTTTGTTCATCCTTTCATTGATTTCCTTTTCAGTTCTCAAATCATGATTCAACTGATAATTTTCAGACCTTAGTTGATTTATTTCCATATCTTTTCTACCCAATTCCTGATTAACCATCAGTAGCTGATTTACCATGTCTAGTTGATTATTAGTCAACCTTTGCATGTCACTTACTCTTTCATCTAGCCTGATTGCAATTAGTCTTTTGTCTTCTTCAGCCATTGTCTTTTCATCTTCAGCTTTCTTTTTCTCTTCCACTAATTCACAAAGTCTAACAGATTGAATTTCTTGTTCTCTCCTTAGAGTTCTGATGTCATCATTTAGTATGGTATTTTTCTCCAGTAGTTCTTTTACAGCTTTATCACTCTTGGAAAAGTTACCATTGTCAAATAGTCCAGAGATGTCTTCTTCTTTGTACTGTGGCTCATTTTGTTGAATTGCAATCTCTCTTCTCTTGCTCAAGGATTTCTTCAATTCTCCTCTGGCTACTTCTAGTTGCTGTAATGCCAATTGTACTTCAATCTTTTGATTCTCTATGATCTTCCCTAGTTTATAAGCTTCCATTTTAAGATCTTTTTCCTCAAGTGGTTAGACTTCCTTAAGAGAAACCTTTCTTCTCTGATACCAATTGTTGGAAATATAAGTGGGAAAGTAATACTGAGAGGGGGGGGTGAATCAGATATTACCTACTTTTACCCTTTTAATCTAATAAAACTTTATGTATGACATAAACAAAACTTGATCATTGTAAGAAACTAAACATATTAAACAACATAAATGAAATCACTCATAACAGCATGATTTTGGTAACCCAGAAACCCTTGAAAGGTAAAACTAGGGTGGGGATGACACCCACAAATCTTCACTACTATAGTAATAAGTTTTTCCTGTTAAGGCTTACAAAATGTGATCAATTCATGATCTACCCTGTGAAAGGTCTTCTCTGTTAAAAGCTAAAAGACTTATACAGTCTACCTTGTTAAAGGATTTACAAACTTACAACAAAGTAAGCACTCGGTAAAGAGATTTATATAAAGTCTGTTAAGACTACTCGGTTAAGAGATTTACCTTGATACACTAGTTAAAATGTCTCAATACCTAATCTTTCAATTTTCACTTGTATGTAGATTACAGATCTCCTCTTTACTGTATCTTTATGATCTCTTCTATCTGATCTTTCTTGATTCTGTCCTTTCACTGCTTAGCTTGGTCATTGGACTCTGTCTAAATACTTGACTATTTTGAATATGTGTCTTTGATCATTCTCTCATACTCATTTGATCACAATATCTCTTATCTCTCTGATTCACACACTTCTCTTTGTTTAGATCTTGCCCTTATATACTAACAAAAATGTTTTACTGTTTCAAGATCTACGGTTCAGATTTATTCCTATTGCTGCCTAAACTATACAATTTTCTCATTGGCTCTAGGTATTACATAGGGATCAATGATAATAAGATGGATGCATAATTACCTCCATAATTACCTCAATAGACAAAATACAAAACATCACTATCACCAAAAATGGTTTACCTCGATCATTGTGCCATTCCAAACTTGTATGTCATTCCTAGCTGACTCGGTAAAAGCTATTCATGGCACTCAGCATTAACTATACTCAGCATTAGTTAAAATTATTTGTTACTCAGTAATCATTGATATATGTAACTCAGCAAAAACTATACTCGACATATTACAAACACATAGTGACCATGACTTTACTCGGTAGTATTACTACTCGGTAAGTATACAATATATAACTCAACCTTTACAAAATGACTCGGTCACAGTGATGACCGACCATCATTGCCTAGATATATGACTAAGTGTGAGGCACTAATGGTCAACAAAAACTATAGAGATCTAAAGCTGAATCTTTCATAAGAGAAGAAAAATTAGAACTAGAGGTGGAACTTAACATATCAACTTGGAATGAGAGAAATGATAAAGAAATGAAGATCATCATCAATGGAGTTAAAGATCACATTCTTCCAATATTAACAAAATATGAAAGATCATATGAGATGTTCAAAGCACTAGAAAAACATAGAAATAAGTAATGCAAGAAAGAAATTAGCCTTGAAGAGGGAGATAAATCACAGAAGCATGAACAAAGGTGAGAAAATAAATTCATACTTTACGAGAGTCTCAGCTCTAAGAGATCAATTATCAAGACTTGGCTATGAAATTAATGGTAAGGAATTATCATGTATAGCATTAGATGGCCTGCCTGAATCTTGGGAGACTTTTGTCTCTAACATAAGTGCTAGGTGCAAATTTCAAAAAATTTATTGACTGAGAACAAATTGCCTTCAAGAGGAATGAAGAATAGACAAGAAAGGACTAAAGAAGAAAACCATTGATGAAGATCCTTTTAATATGATTTAGAACAATAGAGAGGGGGGTGAATCAATTGTTCTCAGGTCCTGATGTATAAAACAAACTTAAAATGTTTCCTTAAATCAGATCCAGTAACCAAAACAAACTCGGTCATCATTGATTCAATAATAGAAACATATAACAATGCAGTCCACTACCCAGCTATAACTTAACTTGTAAAACATAGTAATGTTCAAACCAAAACATTCACATAAGTATAAACAATAGGATTTATAGTGGAAACCCAATTTGGGAAAAACCACTTTGTAACATGCTACTATAATTTTCACTCTTTTGAAGTGAGCTCGGTAAAAAACCAACCTTGTCAAAGGTTACAATACACACTGTCAGGTGTTGTATGGTGAAAATGTGACCATACTTCTATGAATCCTTACATGCAAGAAAACTCAACAATGAGCCCTCACAAATAGATCCATAGCTCTCTATGCATGGAGTTGCAAGATTTGTAAAATTGCTCTCAACTAGAGCTATAAACTCATGACCTTGCTAGTCAACCACACAATGAGAGATTCCAAATCAAAGACAAGGGCAACAATGCGAATATCTCAAATGAAATCAATATGGATGCAATGCAATGCAAACTAATCTATGAGAATGAAAGATGCAAGCTATGTTATGAAAGGAAAATACAAGTGTTACAAATCCTCCTATTAAGCTATGTGAGATTAATCTATTACATAAAGGAAATCTATACTAAAAATGCCATGATTATGCAACTATGATGTAAGAAAACAAGGTAAATGAAATGCAAAAACAATGTCTTCAAAGCTTGAATGCAAGAATGTCTTCAAAGAGCTCCAAATGACCTAGAAAACCTGCAGCATAACATTAGCATAACAACCTAAGATATGAAAATGAAGGAGAGAGCTCTCATTTTATAAGAAATGAGATAAAAATGGACCATTGAGATTAAGAGGCAAAAGACTTAATCAATGGTGGAGAAAAATAGAAGCTTGATCCTTGTGCACAAATATCCTCCAATAGGAAAATAGGAGTTGACTTTAGTGTCCATATGAGAGAAAAAGTACTTTTTCTCTTTTTATAAAATAAGAATAATGCTTTATTTGTGCAACATAGGATAAGAAGAAAAGTGGAGATTTTTTATTTAAATAAAAGGGGAGGAAATTCCTTTTAATTAAATAAAGGCTTAGGATAAAGTGATTTTATTATTTAATTAAAAGAGATTTTTAATTAATTAAAAGGGAGCATGTTCTCTTAATTAAATAAGATTTTTATTTTTTTCTCTTTTAAATTAAATAAGGCTCAAACCTTAGGAAATATTGAATTGATTATGATTTGATCAAGGAAATTGATATAATTAAAAAATGTTGATTTTTGAAAATATTGATTCAGGGATTTGATAAATTGTTGAATGGGGGCCCAAAGTCTAGGCGACCATTTTAGGGTGCATACATTTGCCCCTCTTTGACTAATGTGTGATCATTTCAGGAACACATGCAGTCAAAGAAGAATTGAAATGTGAGATCAATTTGGGATCACAAAACAACCCAGATGTGTGTTCAATGGATGGGAACACATCGGGACAAGCATAATCAATAGCTGAAAGACAAGACCAACACCGTCGCTGCTAGGTACAAATCAAGCATTAGACAAAACTATCGCCATCACTGCTAGGAAATAATCAAGTTTGAAAAATAGAAGATAAAAATTGAAAGACAAAATCACCACCATTGCTGCTAGGTGATAATCAAGTCTAAAAATAAGAATCTCAAGCTGAGCTGAATGATAAAGTTGAATCAAAGATTAAAGCTGATAGGTACTACCCCCTTGGAATCGAAATCGAAATCAGATAGAGGAGAACAACAAATTGATAAACTTGATCAAGTCACAATAAATCATAATCCAAGGTGAAAGACAATAGGATAACCATCAAATAGTGAAGATATGCCCTAGGTTGACGAGGTTTGACTGGGAAAGATATAGGATAAAAATTAAGTCAAACCTTAGAGAAAGGAAGCGAAAGGGGTGAATGAAAGACTAGAAGTTTGGAAGATATGGAAAGGAAGAAATTCCATCAAAGATCGAAGAATTATGCCTCAAAAGGTTAGTCAACTGTGTAGAAGAATGAGAAAACTTAGAAGCGTGACTCAGATTTTGATTTCGGGTCTGAAAATGGATAGAAAATGATGTGATATGAAAGACCAGAAATGAAAGATATGATCAAGAAGAATAAAAAAATGAGCACAATTGACCAACTAGTCCATAGATGATAAAAAGGAGAGCTCTCTCCATATGCAAGATGCAAAAACTAAACTATGATGAACCTAAGAATGGAAGCTACTATGAAATTGGTTGACTTGCAAGGTCACAATGCTAATAGAAATCTAATTATCATCATCGAGTGTTATTGGTAACGTCATAAGATCATACAATGCACACTAGCATAACTATGTGGATATGAATACGATCTTTATCAGATAGAAATGTGGAAATCCCACCTAGGCATCAAAGACATGGAGGTCAAGATGACTAATGCAATGAGATTACCTAAGTTTGATATGGTGAGATTATGCTTGTATCAAGACACATGAAAGTTAGGATAACTAGAAGCATGCACTCACAAAATAGTCAAGGATAATACCTTGTCAATCCATAGTGTCAAGTAAGACCAGCATAAATGCTCATGATAGTTAGGATCAACAAAATATACCCATAAGTAGATAAAGAAAGAAAACATATTCTCATACCCTCAGTCTTCTAGCTATGTATCATTGAAAACTTCTCATGGAGAGACCACTCATCAAAGAAATCCTCATAGACAGGACACAAAGAAAAATAAAGTCAACATATCTCAACGAGTTGATTGTTTAAGTGTGTGTGTGTTGGTCATAGAGTCAAACTTTGAGTATCACATTTGCAAATGAGCAATGTCGCATCATACTAGACTATTGGGTAAGACATCTGAGAAGTGTTAAGAAACACTCAACGCAAGGGTAGTGTTGAGAAACACTATTTGGGGTGGTGTTGAAAAACACTGGTTTGTGAAATGCCCTAAGAGACAAATGCACCTAAAGGACCTATGCTAATAGGTATGCCCCCTAGACAAAAATAAAGACCAATTCCAGACCAAGGCAACAAGGTCAAGTCATGATGAAGAATGGCTAATTGTCAAGGACGCATGCTAAAATACAAGGGTGCAAAAAGCGTCAAGTAGCGCCTGTTTCCAGGTTTTCACCACTTGGAGATTTTTTTTTTTTAAATTTTTTTTTTCTTTTTTTGTAGTTTTGCTACCAAGGCACCTATTTCCAAGTTTTCACCAGGGCACTTTTTCTATTTTTTTTTTGTATTTTTTGTATTTTTTCAAATTTTTCATATTTTTTCAGGACTGTATATGCTTTTTAGGATTTTTTTAGCATCATATATGAATTTTTTTAGTATTTTTTCAGGATCATAAAATATGTACAAAGGATGCCCCCAGACAGAAATGGGCATCAAGGATAGAACTTCTTTAGGTGCAAAATGTTGATGGGCTCAGGGAGCTATTCTCCATCTTCATTCGACAGTAAATATGCACCTGTACCAAAAGCTACTGTAATAATGTATGGTCCAAGCTAATTAGGTTCAAACTTGCCCTTTTGTTCTCTATTTTGTTGATTCTTAGGGTCCTCTCTCAAAACAAGATCACCTATCTGAAATTCCCTAGGGCGAACCTTCTTATTGAATGCTTTGGACATACGCTTCTGATATACTCTCATGTGATCAAAGGAAGCCTTACACTTCTCATCTAGAAGTTCTAGTTCTTGTAACCTCATGGCGTGGTAATCCTCATCTGTAATCAAATCTTTGAGAGAGATTCTAAGTGAAGGTATCTCTACTTCTAAAGGCAACACTGCTTCAGTACCATAGGTAAGAGCAAAAGGAGTAGCTCCTGTAGGTGTACGAATGCTAGTTCTATAGGCCCATAGTGCCAGATTGATTTGTAAGTGCCAATCCCTACCATTCTTATGTACTATTCTATGAAGGATTTTAAGAATTTTTTTATTAGAGGCTTTTGCCTATCTGTTTCCCTATGGAAAATAGATGGAGGACCAATGTTGCTTAATTTTAAACTTCTTGCATAAATGCTTTAGGTCCTTGTTCTTGAATTAACCTCCATTATCAGTAATAATCTCAGAAGGCACTCCAAATCGGCATTTAGAATAAATAGGGAAACTATTTTGCCTGAGGCAGTAGAAAGAGGGACTACCTCTACCCATTTCATGAAATAATTAGTAGCTTTGATGATAAAATTATGTCCACCTAATGAGTTGGGGTGAATTTTCCCAACAAGGTCAAAGGCCCAATGTTGAAATGGCCAATGAGAAATAAAAGGAATTAGCTCCCTCCCTAGAGCGTGAATCAGGTTTCCATATTTTTGACATTTCTCACAAGATTTAGAGAAAGCTACTGCATCAGTTTGCATTGTGGGCCATTAATACCCCACCCTAAGCAACCTTCAGGCCATGGCAAGACCATTAGAGTGTCCACTACAAATGACCTCGTGAATGTCAACTAACGCTTGGTTGGATTCCTCCTTTTCCAAGAACCTAAGAAGTGTCCCATCTAAACCCCTCCTATATAAATCACCAGAGATAAGGGTGTGGCAAGAGGCATTACGGATAAGGTTTCGGCGTTTAGAACGGTTGAAAGTGTCAGGGATGATGCCATCACGTAGATATGAATAGATAGCACCATAGCGGGAAGACTCATGTGTGACAAGGGTATAAATGACATTGCTTTCAGATGAGTCAAATATGGGGTGGTGTAGCTCTTCCACCAAGAATTCAAATCTAGATTCATGTTGTTCCAACTGTAGGAGTGAAGCTAATGTAGCCATAGCATCTGCAACTTTGTTTTCTACTCTAGGGATCTATTGAAATGTCACAAAGGTAAAGTAACATCTTAATGAATCAACCATCTTTTTGTAAGGTATCAATTTATCATCTTTGGTGTGATACTCCTTATTGACTTGGTTGATAATTAATTGTGAATCCCCAAAGACATGTAACTCTATTATGTTCCATTCTATAGCTAGTTTCAATCCATTGGTTAATGCTTCATATTCTACAATATTGTTTGTACATGGGAATAAAAGTTTGTAGGATTTTGGTATATTATACCCATGAGGAGAAACAAAAAATACTCCTACACTTGATCCATTTTGCATGTTGGAACCATCAAAGAACATCTTCCAAGTACAAGTGGTCATGTATAGAATGTATTTATCTGGGAAATCTACTTGAATAGGCACACTATCCTTAACTAGAAAATCAACTAACTGATCAGCAATAGCTTTCCCTTTTATGGCCTTTCTCTTAATGTACTCTATATCAAACTTAGATAAAACCATCATCCACTTAGAAAGTCTACCCATGAGGGCAGCCTTACTAAGCAAGTACTTAAGAGGATCAATTTTTGCAACTAAATGTATAGTATGAGCAAGCATATAGTGTTGCAACTTTTGGGAAGCAAACACTACTGCAAGACAAGACTTCTCAATGTTATTATAATTTATCTCATAAGATATGAGAGTACGACTGATGTAGTATATGGCCCTTTCTTTCCTAGTGTCATCTAATTGAGCCAACAATGCCCCCAAGGAAGACTCTGTTGCTAAAATGTACAAAATCAATGGTTTCCTTGGAATAGGAGGCATCAAAATTGGAGGATTAGCCAAATACTATTTTATTTGATCAAGGTTCTTTTGGAAATCCTCATTCCACACACATGTGACTCCCTTATGCAATGTTTTATTGAAAGGTTGTGCTCTATTTGCAAGTTGTGAAATAAACCTCTGTATAGATTGGAGTCATCCTTGAAGACTTCTCATTTGACTTATGTTCTTTGGAGGTGGCATATCTAAGATAGCTTGGACCTTTTCAAGATCAACCTCTATTCCTTTTGCTGAAATTATGAATCCTAGAAGTTTACGTAAGGTAACTCCAAATGCACACTTTTTTGGATTCAATCTAAGTTGAAATTGTTCCATGTGATCTAGAATCACTTCCAAATCATTGAGGTGTGTATCCCATTTCCTAGATTTAGCCAAGGTATCATCCACATAATCTTCCATGTTCTTATGCATCATATCATGAAAAATTGTGGTCATAGCTCGTTGGTATATTGCTCCTACATTCTTCAGGCCAAATGGCATGATGTTCCAACAATAGGTTCCCCATGCACATGTGAAAGCTATTTTCTCTTGATCTTCAGGAGCTATTTTTATTTGGTTATATCTAGAAAACCCATCCATTAAGGAATATATCTCATAACCCATCGTCATATCCACTATCATGTCTATGTTTGGGAGTGGAAATTCATCCTTTGGGCATGCTTTATTAAGGTCTCTGAAGTCTATGTAAATACGAATGGACCCATCATGTTTTGAAACTGGAACAATATTGGAGATCCACTTAGCATAGTAAATAGCTTGAATGAATCCTGCGTGTAAGAGATTTTCTAATTCAGCTTTAACAAGAAGAGCTATGTGAGGGTGCATTTTCCTCAACCTTTGTTTGATTGGTTTTATTCCTGGAGCTATAGATAAATGATGCATAATAAGATCAGTGTCAAGCCCTGGCATATTAGAATATGTCCAAGAAAAGTTGATTTTCTTCTTTTGCAAAAACTTTGTATATGCCTCTTTTTCTTCAACTGATAGAGACTGAGCTAGGTGCACTATTTGGGGAGCCTCTTCTATATTAAAATTCACTAGTTGTGTGGGCTCAATGAGAACTGATGACCTGTCTTGGAAGTAACTTGGCAAGTTATTAAGTACCCCATCCTTAGGCACCTCAAAGAGGTTTTCACCCTCAGATACGTCATTTATTTTTACTATTTTGGGTTTTGACACTGCCACAAAGTGGTTTTCGCCATCAGAACCATCTTTCTTTTTTTCTTTTTCTTTTATTTTTAGACTGAGGTACTTAATATCAGGCTCTGTCATACTTGTTTTTGGTTCACTAGTGGAAGAAACTATAGGTTCAAGAGCATTTAGATAACATGCAATTTCATAGTCATTCTGAAAGTTTAAGAGCTAAGGCTCTTGGTGACATTGAGACCAATCAAATAGGTGGAAATGAACAAGGGGTAGGTCAATGACTGGCTCAACATTTTGTATGTGGAAGGTGTTATCTCTGGTGACCATACAATTTGGATTCATCAAGTCTCCTTCTAAGATACCCAAATCAGGATTTGTCCTACCAAATAAAGTATCGTCCACTAAGGCAATTCAAGGAGTCCAATCCTCTAGTCCTACACTAGGCTCATTGGTCACATCGGGTTGAGTACTATAAGTATGGACAACATCCATGTCCAAATCAACTATTGCATCTAAAAGTGAGTCCCATTCAAACTCATGTGAGTCTGTCTCTGAATCATTATTTGGGCCTCATGATGTAGAAGCCTCAAGGTTAGGAAAGGTTTCCCTTTCTCTAGCACTAGCATTGTTACTATCTATCACAGCTAGGATAGCAACACTTTCCATTGTCAATCTAGCATTCATATAGTCACTATCCATTGCAGCTGGGATAGTAGGACTGTCAATTGTCAAATCTTTTGAATCTCTCTAAAGGAGATTTGTTGAAGGCACCCAATCATCAGACATGTCTTGCTGATTAGAGAGATTAGGTGTGTAGTCTGAGTCATTGTCACTGTCCATCGCAGCTAAGACCGGGACACTTTTCTGTTTCTTATTTGAAAAACCTAAGCCAGCTGTTGAATTATTCCTTCATCCAAAAAGGGCATGGTTAAGAGGTTTAGCTTTGGCATCTAGCTAATGACTAAGGGGACCATGTCCTAGATAACCCATATTCTTGACCAATGTATACCCTCTCCCATAAGCTCGAGGAGAAGGTGCAAAATCCTCATTATATCGATATTTCTCCTCTTGGTAAATCCAGTCCCTAACGGCAACCTCTTCTTTTTCCTCTTGAATTGGAACTGAGGATTCTACAAACTTGTCAAACAATGTCATGGCTGAAGATGAGGGTTTCATATCTTGAGAAGGTTTTCCATAAGACCTAGGGGAAATTGGCAATTTTGTGAATGAATCAATTTTGTAATCCGCCATGCCAAGATCCATGGCTTTGAATTTGTCTTTGCATTGTTCAAATGTAGTATCAAAAGTGTCAGCCTCCCTATTCAAAGGAATGTGAGACCCTGCTGAAATTGTGTTGACTGACAATGTGCTATCCCTGGGTATGCAAACTTCTACTCCATTGTAAGGGAACTTCACACACTGATGATAAGTAGATGGGACTTCTTGCATCTCATGTATCCAAGGTCTACCCAACAAAATATTGTAAGCCAAATGACTGACATCAACAATATGAAACAAAATATCTTTCTCTATAGGACCAATTCAAATAGGAAGAATAGCCAATCCTTTAGAACTACGTTCTGCTTCATCATAAGCCTTGATAGTTATCTTCTTCCTTGTGTCAATGACTTTTTCTGAATAACCCAAGGCCTTCAATAAGCTCAAAGAACAAATATTAAGCCCAGCACCCCCATCTATCAACACGTGCCTAACATGGGTCTTATGGATCATAACCTCTATATGAAGGGCCAAATTGTGTGGGTGGCTTAATGACTTGTCATCTTCTTCTGAGAATGTAAGGTAGTGAGGGCTAGCCAAGTGGTTGACCATATTCTATAATTGATCTACATCTATATCATTAGGGACATTAGCCGCTCGCAAGGCATCCTCAAGGACACACTTATGCTTAGGGGATAATTCCAAAAGCTCAAAGATTACAATCTGCACTGGTGTACGTTGTAATTGGTCAACAAGATTATAATTCAACTCAGGACCAACAACAGATTTAGGAAGAACACCTTTTGACACTGGCTGCTTAGACTTACTAGAGTTAGGACCTCTAATAACAATGGGAGCTTGAGACTGATTCCTAGTGACTACATTGAGGGGTTCGGACATCCTTCATGAGTGAGGATTTCTTAGTACCACAATGGGTCCTTCATTAGGCATAGGATTTGAATCCACATCATATCCATAAGGGTCTTTCCCTCTCATCATGTTGGCATTATCATCAACAACTTCAAGCATATTAATAACATTTTCAGCATTTGTGTAGGTGTAGTTGATAGCAGCCTTGCTGTTCTTGTTGTTAGAATTCTCTCCTTTCTCATATTTGGGGAAGGGTTCTTTAAAAGCTTTGTGATCCACATTAGTGGTTAAACCATCAACTTGTAATCTTCCACTTTCAATAAGATCTTGGACAAGATGCTTAAGTTTAAAACAATTTTCTATATCATGTCCAATTCCATTGTGAAAGACACAGAAAGCCTTCTCATCCCACCAATGAGGTTTAGGATCCGGTATGCAGAACTTTGTAGGATCTTGAGGTTGTGCAAAATTATGAGCAATTAACATCTTGAAAATGTTTGCATAGGAGTCCCCAAGTTTGGTAAATTGTCTCTTTTCTATTTTAGGTCTCCCTTGATACTTGGGTTTATTTTCTTGTTGTGCTGAAGATGTTTGCAACTTCATGGCTTGGACTGCATTAGAGAGATTAAGAACTCCTTCATTCTTAGGTTGTGATGAGTCAACAAATCCATCATTGACCACTTGCTTATTCTTATTCCAATAGGAGTTCTTTTTGTCCTTATTACCATTATTATTTTTGTTTTGTCCATTGTTGTTATTAGTTGTTTTGGCCAAAATTCCTTGTTCTTTTAGGACATCCTCTATGCGACATGCCACTTCTACCATGGTATCAAAAGAATTAAATGAAATCTTCCTTACTTCATACCTTAATTTTGGTACCAAGTTGCTCACAATGATGTCTATTCTTTCCTCCTTAGGAATTTTCCTTGGATATTTTGAGCACAAACGTCTCCATCTTTGTAGAAAGGTAACAAAGGATTCCCCTTGATTTTGCTTGAGTTTGCACAAATCAAGCATGGTGACTGACCTTGATAAGTTGTAAGCAAAATGTTAAACAAATCTTTCCACAAGCTCTCTAAATGTCTTAATTGGAGGAGTAAGGTTAGTAAACCACTCCATGGCTTGACCCTTGAGACTCCTTGGGAATAATCTCATCAAGTAGGAGTCTTCATGGTGAAAAGAAAAGCTCATTATGTAGAACTATCTAACATGGTCATAAGTGTCACCAACTCCATCATATTTTTCATAGGTTGGAAACTCAACTTTCTTAGGAAACTCAACCAACACCACACTCTTGTCAATTGGGTTGGGACATATGGAGTCCAAATTAAATGTGCTCTTAGGATCCCTCATCCTTTCTATATCCTTTTGAAGTTGTTTGATCACCTCATTAGTTGATGGATCTTCTTCTTTACCTTTCAGTCCACATCAAAATTATATGGGACCTTAGCACCTTTGTTGATGAGACTTTCTAGGAACTAATCCTTATTTTGTTCCACATACCTTTCTACATATGCTTGAAAGGATGGTTCTTGTTGCATAGTCATAAAATCTATATGATCGAAGTTGGCATAACTTCCTCCATGTTGTGAGCCATGATGTGCTCATTGGGAGGGTTGCTTTGAAAGTCTAGGAGGTGACTGTCTCCTATGGTGATCATATCTTGAAGTCCTTCTACCTCTAGGACTTGGGGATCTTGAGGGCATCCTTGACCTTCTTTTAGGACTTGGTAAGGGAGTAGACGGAGGTGAGTGGGTCCCACTATTAGTACCCCTCCCATTGAATTAGTTTTGGAGTTGTTGTGCATAGAGTCTATCTTCTTCTTCTTGAGTGACTCTTTTCCTTATGTCCAATAATGCACGTTCCTCTTCCTCTAGTTGTCTAAATTTCTCCTTTTTAGCAGCTTGTTCATCTAGATAGGCTTGCTTCTCCCTTTCAATGCTCTTCAATCTCATATTTGCATATCGAGAGGCATCTCTAAGTGGAGAAGGTTGCCTTGACTATCTGATTGCATTGGCTACATTGATGTGGTGGTCACTAGACTCATTGCTTTGGTCTTCGTGTTGTGACCCTGAATCTGAGTGAGTTTTTTGGTGATGTCTCTCAGCTCATTGGTGAGCATCAAGATACCTTGTGTTGATCGGGGGTTATCCAGGTGGACTAGCATATGTAGACCCAACAGACATCATGTTACCCCTATGCCGTTGAAATATGTCATCAAGAGTCTAGTTCATTGCTTCTGTTTGTTGTCGAGTGAAGGTGTAACTCATGTCCATACTTGATGAAATGGGTGCTAAAGAGGTACTCACTTCACTAGGATTACCTTTTAGATTAAAACAAATCTCAGATTCACTCTTAGGAGATTGATAAAAAAAGGGTCCTTTTCCCTTATGCTATTGATGAGGCTTAACTGGTGGTGTAATACCCCAAAAATGGGCTATAAGTTCATTAATCTCCTACATCATCAAATCGAATGAAATCAACATCAAAGTCCTAACCTAAGGCACATCTAAACATAATTGAATCTTAATTGATTATCTTAAAATTCTGCATCAGGGAATATTCCTAGTAATATTCCTAATAATCATAATTATCTTTAATTTTATAATTATTTGGCAATAAATCACATTTATCCTAAAGTTTGATTAATTGAATATTTTTATATTTAAGTAATTATATTTAATATCTTGCCACTTAATTGTTTAATTAAATTTAATTCTATCTATTATTAATTGTATTATTTAATTTTGACAATAAATCAAAATTCCTATCTTTAATTGATTAAATTCTTATTTAATTAATTAAAGCATGTTGTCATTATTTAATAATATAATTTTTAATAAAAGTTTGATAAAATAGTTAATTAACCCATAAATTAATTATTTTATTTCAAAAATCAGTTAAGTTGAGCATAAATCACTTTATTTATTTATTAAATCATAATTATCCATGTGCAAATAAAAGGACCAGTTAAACTCAAAATTGGAAAATCAATGCAAGTTGTTAGTTTTTTGAAACTCAACATCTTTTTGAGTTTTAAAGTGGATCTAAACTTCTAATTCGAGTTGAACTATGCTTTTGCATGATTTTTGTGACTTAATTATCTGTTATTTAAAAATAACTCAAAAATCAACCTGAGTTATTTGAGTGATTTATGGCTTTTTTTCATGCACCTCCAAAGCCTTGGATTTCTATAAAAACAAGGCTCATCTCTTCATAATTCATCTCTCAATCATCTCTCAAATTTGCATCCAAGCATCTCATATTTTGCACAATCACGCTGGAGAATTACAATTGGAAGGTTCAAAGCTTATTGCGAATCAACATTGTTGTGAGATCAATTTCAAATTCATAGCTTTCATATTATTGTTAGAATCTTCATTCTCATATCATATCATTTCTAGATTAGCATTGCATATCAATTTCCATATTAGCATAGATTGATATCAGTTTTTATCATTCTTATTGCATAGAAAATTCAAAAAAAAAATTAATTGCATTCATATTTCATATCAATTTTTTTCATATCATTGCATAGAAAATATCAAAAGTATAGATTAATTGCATTCATATTTCATATCTAGATCAATTGCATTCAAATCTTTTGTTTAGGTGTCGTCTAGGTCACTAATCTCGATAACAATCTAAGAACATTAATCTCGCACCTACTAGAAGGCAGTAAATCGCTTGGTTAGATAGTTTTTAATTTTGCATGATTTCGATTATAGCTAACCTCTAATATTTTACTGAAGTGTTGTGTCTACAGATCAGGTACAATTTTCACACACACATTTTTGGCACCCACCGTGGGGCCCTGAAACGGGTTTCCCTTCATTTCTATCAATTTTCTATCTTTTGAGGATAAGGGTTTCAAGGGTCCTGGTATACTCTGTAGGACATTATTTTTTGTTTCTTTTTTGCCTGCAAAAAAGAATTTTTTTTTTTTGGGGCACTTTTTCTATCAAAACTGTCCGTACACTGTGATTTTTATCATTCTATCTATACTTCTGTACATCTTTGTATGAATTATCACGCGAGATTTCACACTGTGTCACGCGAGATTTCTTTTTGTGTCGTGTGAAATTTCACTGGTATCATTATTTTTTTATGCGTGAAAAATCAATTTCTTGTGTGAGATTGTACTTCCTCGTGCAGGACTGCATCCTGACTCATGCGAGATTTCATCCTTTGTCGCACAAAATAGTGTTTCGTCGCGCGGGACCGCATCCTGACTCGCGTGAGATTTCATCCTTTGTCGCGCGAAATAGTGTTTCCTCACGTGGGACTACATCCTGCCTCGCGCGAGATTCTTCTACAGAGGCACAGAATTTGCATATTTGTACTTTCAAATTATTGATTTCTAAACGCTTACAGTTTGCTGTTGATTTGTCTTCATTTTGTACTTTCAGACGTGTGCTAAATTTTGGATTGCAGAGCATTGGACCTAAGGTATTCTCCTTCATCTATTAACATTTCAATTTGGACTTAAAATAAATCTCTTATGTGTCTGGCTTGTGTGCGTCCTTTCATGCTTTTATCTATTTCTACACACTTGCATAATTGATACTAGGTTGTGACCCCTTAAGGATTCATTAAGTAGTCTTAGAATACTTGTGATTGATCTTGATTGCTATCTTGGGTTATTGGACTCACTAATCTGCCGGCCCCTCATTTCCACCCCATGGTTGCAATCTCAGTGCCATAAATGGGAGGGGTCAACAGGATAGAAGCGTTAAGTGTTCCACTTGGCAACCCTTTTGTGCTTTTAGGAACTCACTTGTTTTCTAAGTTGGGGGCTCATTTTTAGCTTGTGTGATGTGTTAAGTGTTCCACCTTGTGGACTCATCTCATATTCACTTTAAGCGTTAAGTGTTCCTCTTTCTGCTTTTTGGGTACTTTTGGTAGATTTGCTTTCGGGAATATATCTGTGCTCACATAGTAATTAGGCCCTATGAACACTATTTGTGATTCTTGAGAGATTGGATTCCTAGAAAAATCTTTCTTGATGACAGAATCCTTGTAGGTAGGGAGGATACTTAGTGCGTTTCACATTCAACTTGGTTAGTGCATCTTCTCTTATTGATCAATACATTCTCTCCCAGGAGAGGTTGATAGATCACGTGGGGTTGACATCATGAGCTTTGGTGAATCAAAATTGGTTAGTGTGCCTTCTCTTATTGATTGATACATTCTCTCCCCGGAGAGGTTGATAGATCACATGAAGTTGGCATCATAGACCTTGGTGAAGCAAAACTTTGTCTTAGCGTGTTAGATTAATCTTCTTGCTTTGTTTGGGTTAAAAGTGAAAAGGTGTCAAAAACCTTGGATCTGGAGCCAAGTCCCCTTGTGGTATACTATTGTGAGTCATCTTGTAATACCCCTCTAACCCTAATATAAGTTTTGTGTTTTTGAAAGAATTAAGATCCTTCGATGTTTTCTTATAGCTTAAGTTGTACACGATACTTGTTTGATCTATTCCTATAGTTGTTTATAATAATTTCATAAGCTAGTACTCAATGATTCTAATATCAGACATACTATCTAAAGGTATCATTTTTGTATGTATTTATCTCCATGTATGTATTGAGTACCTACAAGACCTTTATGAACATAGTTAGGATGTTATATGATATGTACTTGATAGATATATATATAAGTGGTTATTTATATTTTCTTCTATTAAGGTTACCTTGGATGAATCTTGTATCTCACTTGATGATTTGATTATGTTAATTTATTATTAGTATTGATAAGAGACTAACACAATGCTTGAGATTCTAACCTTCATTATGATGATGCTACATGCTTTGAGTGTATATATATACATGATGTGTTTTCATGATTCAGGACGAAGTCGTAGTTACTCACATAGCTGAGGTCCACACGATGTATCGATCCTGGTCATCTGTCTACAATGTTTTCTTTTATATGTATATCCGTGCATATGTATTTCTTCTTTGTGATGCAGGCTTGCAGGTACCAGGCATCGAATTCACCTGGCTTCACAGGTCTGAGCATGCCCTCAAATCCTCGATGGTTGTTGTTATGGAGATAGTACTAAGGCCCCTACATGAGTCTTCCTTTGTCATTATTCCAATTTGGGAATATTAGGGTTCCTTCTTTGTCAGCCAACCTTTGGGTCAAAAACCCAGATCCAACGCACCCGGTTGGGCATGGTTGTAGTTAGTGCCTTGTGACCACTTGAATTCATTTGGTTGTATGATTTGTTTACTCATTTTATTTATTTCTCCTTCTTGGTATGATTCTTAGTTAATCTTTCTATGTTGTGTTTCAGGAGTTTGGCTTGACTTTCCTTGTTGACTTTGGTTGACCTTGTTTGATCTTATGATTTTCTTGATATGTTTCATAGATGATTTGTATGGCCTCTTTCGATGATTAGATTTATTTTGAGGCATGTGATTTTATTCTACCTCAGTGTTATATCCTATAGTAATTATAAATAGGTAATAATATTATGATCTATTACTTCATAATCTTATAGATTATAGTGTTTGGTATTTGGCATGTATCTATATAAATATAAATATAAATATATATATATATATGTATATATATATATATATATATATATATATATATATATATATATATATATATATATATATATATATATATATATATATATATATATATATATATATATATATATATGGAAATATATATATGGGTGCACACATATATGTATTTATATATATATATATAATTTATATGTGATTATATGTTAATTATTGTAGATATTGTTGATGGTGTATATTTTGGGATTAATGTAAAGTATAATATTATTAATAATTAAATATTAAATAATGCGAGGTATATTATTCTTAATTGTTAATTATTAATAATGAGGATAGGTTATATATATAGATATTGATGTAATTAATGATGGAATAGGCATATATGTTAGGATAATATTACATATGTGTATGAATGAATACAAATAATCTTTTATTGTATATTTGAGTAATATAGTTGTATGATATTAAGTTATTTTATAATACCCTTTAGTTAAGAGTTAGTTGGGAGTTGGTTACTTTTCCTCTCAACCTTTAGAAATCTATTTATATGCACTACTTTCTCATTTGAAGAGAGGGGATTTTGGGGCTGAAGCATTGAGGAGAGGATGGCCTTACTTTTCATGGAGATTTTGGAGAGAAAACTTGGAGATGTGAAGGAGAGTTTGTAAGCATATGTCTTTAAGAATTTTTGGTTATCTTTGCTTTTGGGAGAGAGACATTTTTGTGAGAATTTTAATATTTGAGAGAGGGATTCTTTGCTGTGGAATTATTTCTTTCTTTCATGGAGATTTCTGGAAGTGGATAGGGTTTGAAGGATGCATCTCAAGTTTGGATTTGTCTTCTCTTTTGTTTCCTTCCTTCTTCGATTCAACCTTCGTAGGACATGAGGTATGGATTGAATATTTTAGTTACTTGATGTATCTGATAGATTATAGATCTATTTATATATTATCATTATTTATTATATCTGTACTTTTCATTTGTATGGTTATTTTAAAGTTTTGAGTTTTTGTTTGTAAGAATTGGCATGTGTTTTCCTAGGGTTTTTAGCAACCCATTTTTGGAGATCTGTTATTATAACAATTTAAATTGCATCTATGGTTTTATTAAATTGATTTTCTGGAAGTAAAATTCACAGATCTCAAATGGGTATCTCTCTGATTTTATTTTTAGGGTCGAATTAATGCCTGATTTTTGACATTTTGGTAGACTATGCCTGTCCATTCTTGATTCCAAATTTTTTGTCAAATGTATTCGTATGCTACAGGCTGATATGATTATATAAAAGTCTAAATTTGATATCAGAGATTCTCTTAAGTCTTATCTTTCATTTCCAATTGGTTTGGTGAATTTTAATTATGTTTTGTGAAAATTACAACCGTTTTAGTGAAGGCAGGTCTGAACCCTAACCAGAATTTTCTGTTTTAAACCAGAAGTCATAACTTTCTTTCCCACCATTGGATCTTCTTAAAAATAAAATTGAGAGTCCATAATTATGTTATCTAAATTTACACTGAAGCAATTTCCTTTATTTTATGTTTTGTGGAAGATATGGATGACTGTTCTATGATGACTATTCTTTGCATTTAGTCCTTGCTTGAAATAATTCAATTTAAGAACATCATTAAGTTTTAAGGTTTCGTATGGTTACCAGAGGCTATTAGAATTTGTTTTTGGTTAATTGGATCTATGTATACTCTAAATATGTTTATAAAATCACTTGGATGTCTTCTTATATGTTTGAAACATTCTGAATGCCATATTGGGTTTAGGGTTGTCAAGTGGACTAGGGACAACATATGTTTTCCCAAACTCAATCAAATGTTGTTATGGAATTGATATGAATTCTTGATGATGAATCTATTATGTTCTTATGATTTTTATATGTATGTTAGGGAACCTAAGTACACTAGGTGAGTGGCTCATAGTGAGGGGCCGGGGCCCTAAGTGGCTAGTACCAGGATAACCTACTATGAGTTATTTAATCAAGTGATAACCTAAATAAATGAATTGGGAATGGGAGATTATTAGAATGGGAAATTACACATTAATCAAGATTAATTGTGCCTCGCCCATGCCTTTAGTGCTAGTAAAGACTAAGGATGGGAGTGGGAGAAGGTACCTATGCGTAGGTACAACTGAATGACCTTGTCTGTACGAGAGGCATTCGGTTCCGCATGTGCCTACTTGGGGGCCGGGGCCAAGAGTGGCTAGTACCAGGACAACCCAAGGGGTGAGGGCTATGCGATGACACTCACCTAGCTTGTAGCTTAGAGTCTCTATCAAATTTGATCATGCCTCTGGTATTCCTTGTGGTCTTCTTATCTTTTCCTTTTTGTTGTGACTTTGGGGAACTTTTATCACCACCTTAGGAATTTTCTAGTTGTTACCTCTTGTATGGGCCTTTGGTTCTATCTCCTAGCTCGGGGGAGTGGGCCTATTGGTTCCACGTGGTTGGGTGGTTAATATTTATATCGAGGTATTGATCGTGACTCTCTGGATGATCCTAGCACATATTCCTTTCCAGATTTGCAGTTGAAGATTTCTTATTGGATATTTTAATATGTTGAGATGTACTTATGTATTTGAATTCATGTAATTTTTAATCTCCTAAAAGGAGTCTTGTAGTATTGATGTAATCTCAATTCAAAGCAATGCATAAGGGAATGGGTAGTTCTAGGTAAAAGAAAGGGAAAATAATGTGGAATATTGGACATGTTACTAGCATTAAAAGAAAGTGTTTATGTTATTTCTCCTATCCTCTTATATTGTCCATATGTAAAGGAAATAATCTTAAATATAGTTATATATAATGATGTATCACAAAAATAATGTATTCTCTCTTGATGAAAGGATCCAAGGAAATTATTGAGAAATGATAGGTTAGTGATTGGAATTATTAACAATGAATGGTTATGAAACAATGCAATAAAATAGTAACTTGATTATAATGTTAATACTTGGTTCATGTTAATGAAATACCTATGATAATGCCTACCTTAATGAATATTAATCTCTTACCTAAATTATTAGAGAAAAGTGATATAAAGGATAGTAGATGTAGATGAAATCAATATAAATTTATGGAATGAGTTGATAAAAGAAATAATGATGTTGGATGATTAACCTATGTTTAATAAAAGAAATAAGTTAGGGACATTTAACTTGGTGCATTAAAATGAATGTAGATCTTTTAAGCTCATGATTCCGTGAATATCTTATGCATGTAAATGGTTTATATGATGTTGCTTAGGTAGCGACATTAGGGAACCCAGGAGGACTTAAGTTGTATAAATCTTATATTCAAGTAGCAGAAAATTATTTCTTATTTTAGAAATATGAAGTGTAATGATGAATATTATTCTAGTTAAAATAAATAAATAAATAAATAAAAAATTCACTACTTTCATTTTATAGAGGTTTTATGTCTTGTCCTCTTGGGTTGCCTGGCGGGGTGTTACACATCTTTAGAGAGGGTTAACCATAGCAGACAATCCCTTCACAGGGAAAACTACGTTGATGGAACCTCAAGTGGTCATAGCCATTTTCACTGTGGTAGTGACAGCCGCTATATAAATGTCCTTGTGGAAGAAATCTCCACGGGTATGGTTCATTGTTGGGTTGTCAGATCTCTCTAGTAGCTCCTGAAGATTAAGTTCTCAGACTATGTCAAAACCCTGGTGCGCCGGGATTGGAGTTCACCCCTTTGGATCATAAAAGTTGCAGAGTCAAACCATTACTAAAAACCCTAGTGAGGCCAAATTTTTATTTTCTAGGGTATATGTGCATCATTGCAAAACATTTTGGAACATACACAATTAGCACTTCTGAGGATTAGAATGAATAAGTCACTTGATTGTTCATGTGCAAGGTTGCTTTTGCCCTTGTTCATTATTTTTAGACATGCTTGAAGTCACTTGCTTGCTGTTTTGCATGCTTGTTTATCTATCTGGTTACTGAAAATGAACAAATATGTTACAATCCTCAAATCTAGACATTGAAATTTGCAAAAGATTCAAAATTGAAAACTCCAAATTTGCAAAATCTGAAGTAAAATCCTTTTCTGGAGTCAAAAGTCATCTCAGGAGGTCAGAAAGTCATACGAGTTTCTATCAAGTGTCATTTCATTACAACCCATCTGTCGTATGATTGAGTACCCAGTATCGTACGAGTTTTCATGCCAGCAAATTCTCAGTCAAAATCTTGCAATTGTCGTATGAGATTTTCAATTGTCATTTCATTGCTACCCAACTATCGTACAGGTTTTTCAACTGTCATTTCATTTCTACCCAACTGTCATACGAGTCTACAAAGTGTTGTTTGGGAAATGTTTGAAAGTTTTCAAAAAATTGTCAGAATTGCCAAATATTTAGCTTTTTTAGCCTATTTCCAGAATCTATCGAACAAATCACTGTGTTAGGAATAGAGCAGTAGCTATTGAGAATCAGTACACATGTCTCAAAGAATCAGTACACAAGAGGAAGAAGCTCTAATCACTGCTATGATGAAGTAGCTGCAAGCTATGCAAGTTGAACTTAACAAACTTGAGGAAGAAAAAGAACCTAAAGAGTTCTCCATGGAAGCTCTATGCCCTTTTCCATTTGATAAAGACTTGTACATGTCACCATGCCCCCAGAAAGAATTTGAGCAATGTGATAACCCTTATGATACCTCTTCCATGAAGAGTGACACATCCAACTTTGGAGACTATGATGACTATGATAATGATACCTATGACACCTCTGTTCCTAAGAATCCTCCTTGTCGTTCGTTCCTTCTTACTACAAATGGGCCATCACATTGGATAGATCATGATGGTGATCCATATGATTCTAATTTTGAAAAAGACTTTGATGTTTTTTGTGAACAATACTTTGATTATGATCCATCTACTACTGCTGAGGACTATAAAATGTACCGTGCTGATTTGAAACATCAATACTATAAGGCTCTCTCCTCTAAGGACTCTCCTACTGAAAATAAAGATTATCTTCTCAAGCAAGATCATGTTAATGTTGGACCTTTGTCTTGTGATGGTTCCCTTCCATCTCCCACTTCCTCCAATACCCATACATTTCCTAAAGCTTCTGAGTCTTTCACATCTTTCATAGAACCTTCATCTGACACAAGCCCTAATACTTTTTATGTGGTTCCCTATAGTTATCCTCCAGGGCTACCTCTTAAAGAAACTCAAGCTAACCTTCACTTGGCTACCAATACTTTCAATAATGCTAAACCTAAAGAGCCTAAGCCTTCATATGCTATAATCCCTACTTCAGCTAGTCCTGCACCATCTCTTCCAAAGTCATCCATACAATCCCAACATGCTTCATTGTCCTTAGAAGTGGCTCCATGTCAAGATGACTCTAAAAATGATAAAGAAAAGAACATAAAGAAAGATCAAGATCAAGAACCCTCCATGTCATCCACTCCTTTTCCCGATGTCTCTTATTTGCCTCAGGGCTCTTTTGATCCTATAGACCCTTTTTCATGCATTCCACCATGTCTTAAGTCTTCTCCTAAGCAAGATCAAGCTACTACTTACACTGTTGAGCTGATTGACAATCAAAATAACCTTACTACACTTGTGCTTTCCAAAGATTATACTTCCATTAAGGTTGGTAAAAATGGTGTTGTTACTTCCAATGTTAAGCCTATTGAAATTCAAGAGAAAAATGATATGCTTATGCTATCCAAAGATCTTTGTCAAGATCAAAGTCTTCCATCTTCTTGTTCTACCACTCCATGTTCGCTTCCACTTTCTACTCTTCCTAAGTCTTTGCAAGCTTTGAACAATCCTATCAAAGAAGGTGCTCCTATTCAAGATGTTCACAATCCTATTGAAAATCCTAATGCTCACTTTAAAGATGCTGATATCCTTGGTTGTCATATAGATGCTGATGAACTTATTGATTATCCTTTTGCATCTTCCACTTTCATCCTTGGACTTCCTCCACCACTACAACAGGGTTCACATCTACCTTCCATCTTGGGTCCTTATGTCCCTTCACTTTCCCCTCCTAACTCTCCTAATTTGCCATCCATCTTGGGTCCTTACATCCCTCCATCTCCCATCTTTTCTCAAGATCAACATAGATTCATACCCTTGAATCCATTTCATCCACTCACCCATTTAAACTAGTCATATCCTCCTTCTTCCACAAGTCCCAAGTCTTTTGGAAGTAACTTAAATGTTCAATACAAGAAAAAGAAGAAATACAAGAATCCATCAAAAAAAGATCACCATGTCTCCTTTAATAGACATGGAAACATAAAGTCAAAAGAGATATCTAAGAAAAAAACTACAAGACAAGTATGGGTTCCAAAATCCATCATTGAAGATATTCTCTCTAGATCATCAAAAGGAAATAAAAAGCCTACGGCTATATGGATTCCAAAGTCTCTCTTGAAAGAGTCTGGTGTTGAGCAAAAAGTGAAATTGACATTCAAGCTTCCAAAGGCTTCCACTTCATCTCCCTCCAAAAATATTCTTCCATTCCATGTGCCTAAACCACAACCTCTGCTATCCATTCACCATATTCCTTCATGTATTCCTTCATTCACATCTCGTCCATCCTCTCACCACCCTTCAAGGTATGTGTTGACGTTGATCTTGCCTTCCTTTCCATCTACCCTTTCACAATCCTTCCATTCATTAACCTTCTACCTTCTATAATTTTTCCTCATTTGCCTATTCCTCCTATCTTCCAACCTCACTCGCTTTACATAAAACCTTATCCTCTATTTTTCACTTCCATCTCCCTTTCCCTATCAACATCTTTGAGCATATAATTTTGAATCCTTGGCATATCATGGTTTATCCTTTCAAGGTGCATTATCTAAAAGCTTGTCTTCTTCTAAAAAATAAATTTAAAAAAAAATAAAAATTGAAAATGTGCCTTGGTGAAAACCTGGAAATAGGTGCCTTGGTAGCAAAAGTAAAGAAAAATTAATTCATCCTATGGTGAAAACCACTTCTTTGTGGCACCTTGGATAATTACCATGATGAAAACCTGACAATTAGGCATCATGCGTAGTTCTTCTACATATTTCATCCATTTCATCTTCTCTCTTTGATCTTGACAAGGTTGATCTATACACAAACATTTGGCTATCTTGTGAGTTATCTTATGATGATCTTGCTTTCATTCCCTTCCTATTTAGCCTTCATATCCATTCATTTTCACCTATCACTATCCTTTTCCCCTTTGGTCTTGATTTAATAAAAAAAAAAAGAGTAGAACACAGTGCTATGAAGTCTCTTGACATGTCTACTCCTTTGGACTGCATCCTTTCCTTCTTTGGCATTATGTTTTTGTGACTTATCCTATGTTGGCCTTTCATTGCTTGTCCAAATGTACTTTACATGACAATTTTTCCCTAGCTTGGGTATTCTTGAGGAGTTTTCCCTTGAGGATTTCTTCCCTTCATTCTCTTTTATTCTCTTGTCTTCCATCGCTTCCACCAGCTTGCCAATGCATCTTGTTCTCCACCTTGCTAGACATTGGGACTGCACGATATGATCTTGTTTGAGAGTTTGCAATGGAAAAAGATGCTATCAAGTATACCAAGTATCAAAACCACTATCAGAATGAGTATCAGAACTAGTATCCAAACCACTATAAGAACCAGTATCAGAACTAGTATCAGAACAAGTATTAGAATCAATATCAAAACAAGTATCAGAATCAGTATCAGAACTAGTGTCAGAACCAGTATCAGAAATAGTATTAGAACAAGTATCAGAACCAGTATTAGAACCAATATCAGAACAAGTATCCAAACCAATATTAGCACAAGTATCAGAATCAGTATTAGAACCAATATCAGAACAAGTATTAGAACACCTACTGGGGCTACACCTTTCACTTTAGTTTATGGGTCTGAAGCGGTACTGGCTATTGAGGTTGAAATCCCATCAATCAAAATTAGAATGCATGGTCTAGTAGCTAATGATGACTATAGAGTGTCTAGGTTACAAGAGCTGGAACTACTAGATGAGCGTAGACAAGCAGCATATGATCATCTTAGAGTATATCAGAAGAGAATGTCTAGAGGCTACAACAAGAAAGTCAGACACAAAATTTTTTAGGTTGGTGATCTAGTCTTGAGAGAAAATCCTAAAAATCAATCCCATCGAGAACGCAAGGGGAAGTTTGAACCCAACTGGCTGGGTCCCTTTGTAATCACTGCTAGTTTTGGCTCTGGTGCCTATCAACTCTCAATGACTAAAGGAGAACAGCTCCGAGAACCAATCAACATTCTACATTTGAAGAAATTCTATGCCTAAGGCATTTAGTCTATGGTTAAATGTCTTGAAAAAATTTTAAAAATCAGAAAAAGTCCTGAAAAAAATGAACATCTTGGTGAAAACCTAGCAATAGGTGCCTTGATGATTCACAAAAAAATTAGAAAATATCAAAAGTACAAAAAAAAATAAAAATGAAAAAGTGCCTTGGTAAAAACCTAGAAACAGGCACCTTGGTAGCAAAAATAGAATCTCTTCCAAGATGGTGAAAACCCAACAAGCGGGTGCCACTTGTTCAGAACGCTCCATCTATCAGCACAATCTTTGTCTTTCCCAGCTTTTAGTCTTGCTTTAGTTTGTACATATCTCCCAGTTTGTTTCAACATTTCCAGTTTTCAATAAGTCAGTCTGTACACCAACCAGCTCAAGCGTCTGTATCCTATCAATGTTTAACACTTGGGGGCAATCAATGTCATATCCTATGGTCTCCCATGTATCTTAGATGGATCATATATAGTCAAAGTCCTTTGAAGCTTCATGTGAGTCAGTCAGTCAGTCTTGTCTCCAGAAAGGATTTTGCATCTACAACAATGCAATCAAACATCCAAACTCAACTAAAAACAATCTATGCTTTTTACATGCTCTTATCTCCTTGTATGCTTATTGATCCACATTGAGATTTTTGCATATTGTGTCCCTTTGAGCTCTTCAATGATGTCCTTTACAGGATTTAGAGAGTGATGACTGGGGGCATAATCTTTTCTTTGTCTTCTGCTTGTATGTGAAAATCTAACAACTTTGGAAATTTTGGATTGAAATGGTGTCCGACTATAAGAGCCTCTATCTTGAATTGGATGGCCATGCGTACCTCGACCATTGATACCCAGAAAATTCAAGGAAGTTTGATCTAATTGTTATCTTTTTTTTTGTGAGTTCTTTCTCCTACTGTGAAACGCGATCTTGCCTAAGGATGTGAACGATAAAGGGTCACTAC
Source organism: Chamaecyparis obtusa (assembly GCA_027943335.1). Taxonomy (NCBI): domain Eukaryota; kingdom Viridiplantae; phylum Streptophyta; class Pinopsida; order Cupressales; family Cupressaceae; genus Chamaecyparis; species Chamaecyparis obtusa. Next base: position 478,924 of record BSBK01003871.1, read on the forward strand.
GGGTAATTCACACTAGATTTAGAATGATCTCTTGACTGTTTCATGTGTTTGAATGCAAGGCGTATTCAGGTCATCATGACGTTTATGTTTTGATGCTTATACAAATTGCTATATCAAAATGGACATGATATTCAGGTCATCCTGATGTTTGTGCCTTGGTGCTTATATCTAATCTGACATTCCGAAAACAAAATCAATATTCATATATCCATGGTTGTTGACCAGTGGGTGTTGTATTGATTCTTGCACATACAAATTGATATTCATGTCTATAGTTTCATAGCTAGTGGGCATTGTATTGATTTATCCGGTTACCTAAAAGTTCAATGATGATAACAAATCGACACATGATCAGTGACTAAGTCCTAGGTCTTAGGTTGCATTTCATATTGCATGCTTCTTTGCATTTTTCATCTTTGCATGATCTCACAATGACTAAATGAACTTCAAAGCTTAAAAAATTCTTCATATCAATTCTTCAAATCTAACAAGAGCTGAATCTCACACGAAGGTTCCTCCAATGAAGTAGCAAGTAGAATCCTTTTTCAGGATCAAAATTCAAATCTGAGATCATTCATATTATTAACTACTTGCATAATTGACCTTTAATCATCATAAAAATCTAGTATTCAACTTAACTGATTATCTAACATCAAACTATCAAAATTTCAACTTGGTCAACCATGGTCAACTCATGGTCAAACCTAGTCAAACTTAGTCTTTAGGACCTCTAAATGATGCAGAATGCATTCACCAGATGTGTTTAACCACTTCTCAAATCAATTAACATGCTTCTAAACTCTCAACACTGACTTTTCTTGTCAGATTTTAATTTTAATCCTGAAGGGGGCATGGTATTGCATATCATTCAAAGTCTGTAATCAAATTTGAAATCATATCTTTATGGAAATCAATATCTTTCCTCAGTAATCAAGACAACAATCATGTCTAGTTACTGATTCATCAAAAGACCTCATCGCTCGAGGAAAATCTATCATCACTTGGGGCATATCAGATTTATCAAGATCCATATCAATCTTGTATTCTCCTAATCTTGTAAATTGTATCAGTTTTTGCAACCATTAGATCATAGTATTCTTTCCTTGGTTCTTCGACAACTGAAGGGTTTGCATGTGATACCTGCTAGTTATGCTAAGACAATCGAGTCTAGAATGGGTCACTCACTTCTTTGCAATCCTAAGGTTTGGAATCAGGCATTTTGACACTTTTTCACAATCATCGGTTCATAGCTGTTATAGTGAACATTATCTTTGGTCATTTAGGACCTATTATCTCCATATCAAATCAATATCAATCAGCTTCTATCTCATATCAATTATCAATTTCAAACATCAGTTTCATATCTTTATCAAACACAGACTATCTTTGAACCACTGTGCTTCGCACAATAATTCAAAGAGGGGCAAAATGTAATACCCCAAAAATGGGCTATAAGTTCATTAATCTCCTACATCATCAAATCGAATGAAATCGACATCAAAGTCCTAACCTAAGGCACATCTAAACATCATTGAATCTTAATTGATTATCTTAAAATTCTGCATCAGGGAATATTCCTAGTAATATTCCTAATCATCATAATTATCTTTAATTTTATAATTATTTGGCAATAAATCACATTTATCCTAAAGTTTGATTAATTGAATATTTTCATATTTAATTAATTAGATTTAATATCTTGCCACTTAATTGTTTAATTAAATTTAATTCTATCTATTATTAATTGTATTATTTAATTTTGACAAAATAAAAATTCCTATCTTTAATTGATTAAATTCTTATTTAATTAATTAAAGCATGTTGTCATTATTTAATAATATAATTTTTAATAAAAGTTTGATAAAATAGTTAATTAACCCATAAATTAATTATTTTATTTCAAAAATCAGTTAAGTTGAGCATAAATCACTTTATTTATTTATTAAATCATAATTATCCATGTGCAAATAAAAGGACCAGTTAAACTCAAAATTGGAAAATCAATGCAAGTTGTTAGCTTTTTGAAACTCAACATCTTTTTAAGTTTTAAAGTGGATCTAAACTTCTAATTTGAGTTGAACTGTGCTTTTGCATGATTTTTGTGACTTAATTATCTGTTATTTAAAAATAACTCAAAAATCAACCTGAGTTATTTGAGTGATTTATGACTTTTTTTCATGCACCTCCAAAGCCTTGGATTTCTATAAAAACAAAGCTCATCTCTTCATAATTCATCTCTCAATTATCTCTCAAATTTGCATCCAAGCATCTCATATTTTGCACAATCACGCTGAAGAATTGCAATTGGAAAGCTCAAAGCTTATTGCGAATCAACATTGTTGTGAGATCAATTTCAAATTCATAGATTTCATATTATTGTTAGAATCTTCATTCTCATATCATATCATTTCTAGATTAGCATTGCATATCAATTTCCATATTAGCATAGATTCATATTAGTTTTTATCATTCTTATTGCACAGAAAATTCAAAAAAATAAATTAATTGCATTCATATTTCATATCAGTTTTTTTCATATCATTGCATAGAAAATATCAAAAATATAGATTAATTGCATTCATATTTCATATCTAGATCAATTTCATTCAAATCCTTTGTTTAGGTGTCGTCTAGGTCACTGATCTCGATAACAATCTGAGAGCATTAATCTCGCACCTACTAGAAGGTAGTAAATCACTTGGTTAGATAGTTTTCAATTTTGCATGATTTCAATTATAGCTAACCTCTAATGTTTTACTGAAGTGTTGTGTCTACAGATCAGGTATAATTTTCACACACACATGTGGTAACTAGCTAAAGACAATAGGGGTCACTTCCTTTGATTGACTTGGTACCTTGTTGTAACTGACATGAAAGAAAGAGATTCTTAATGATAGGGTGACCTTGCAAAGTGTCAACACCAAACTAGGATAATCAAAGTTCTTTATTATCCAAAATAAAATGAAAAGATAGAAATAAAGGAGCTTTACCAACACTATCAAATAGGTGCTAAAATCAAAGGATGAATAACCTTGCACTTTTGAATCAGGAGGTTGGACTAGGCCAAAATATAATTGAAATTGATTAAATGAAAGTGATTTGGACAATAAGAGCACTAAAATTCTCCAAGAATGTAGTTAACAATTCTAGAGATAAGCTTTCTCACCAAGAATAACCTTCTAACCTGACAACTATTTCCAAAGTGGCCTTGTAAACCAATTGATGCTATTCCTAGAGGGTAGAAACTAGAGATTTAAAGTCAAAACAAGTCTCTAATGATAGGATAGAAAATTGAGCAAGCTGTAAAAAGTTGGGTGTTTCAACTCAGGAATTTAGTTGTTTTGTGGTTTAATCAGACACATTAACAAATTTCCAGCATTTTATCAAGCACATAAGATAGCAATCAAGGAGTTCAAGCAAACAATTGTCTTCAAACAATGAGCAAGGGGCAAAGAAACCTTGCGCATGAACAAGGATAGTGACTTAGTATTTCTACTCCTTAAAGGTTCTACTTGTGTATGTTCTTGAAAATATTTTAGCAGGCACATAGAACCCAACAACACCTTAACAAGTTGTCTACAAGGATATATGTGGCTTTCTAAAAGGAGTCCTCGATATACGCAAGGTACGTGAGGCCCAAATCCATAGATGAGAAGAATCCAAAATCACACAGCCGAGGGGAGACGGTAACCCAAATCTCCTCCTTCACTTCTCAAAGGTATAAAGTTCTTTGAGGCTTAGCCAAGAGTGATATCAAACTCAATTCCCAAGAGAGGTGTCTTTCGATTCACCACCCGCTATTTATACTCTGTTGGAACATGGGAGTTAAGGTCATCCCTTCAGGTGGTGTGTCCCCAAGCAGGCCTTCTAAAAATAAAATTAAGTAATTCACTATCAAAAGTATTTAAAACACTAAAGGTGGAACACTTAACTCTTCAAGTAAATGTGAAGTGAGTCCAAAAGTGGAACATTTAACTCTTCAAGTGAATGTGAAGCGAGTCCAAAAGTGAAACATTTAACTCTTCAAGTGAATGTGAAGCGAGTCCAAAAGTGGAACATTTAACTCTTCAAGTGAATGTGAAGTGAGTCCACAAGGTGGAACATTTAACTCCTCACACAAACTCAAAGTGAGTCCAAAAGTGGAACATTTAACTCCTCACACAAACTCAAAGTGAGTTCACACCTTAGAAAACTAATGAGATCAAGAAAGCATAAAAAGGGGGAAACTTTGTGTAACACTTAACACTCTTTTCAAGTAAACCCCTCCCTTATGTATGAATGTTGACCTTGCATTCAAAGGGCGGTAATGAGGGGCGATTAGAAATAAGTGAGTCCAAAACCCAATTTAGCTAACAAGATCAATCAAAAGTACTCTAAAGTTGCTTATCAATACTACTTACAAATGCAAAAGGGTTTGAACCATGAAATATTTAACTTTCCAAGTAAACATGAAGTGAGTCCACAAAGTGGTGCATTTAACTCTTCATATAAACAAGGAATGAATCTATGCCCTCAATCATTCAATGAGATATCTGATATTGGAACCAAGAATTACTTAAGGTTTAAACACAAGCATTCACTTATATAAACTTGTAAAAACAAATCTATGTTCTTTCATTTCCTATTAAGAGCATCAATTGAAATGTGTTCTATGAAAGCATGTAAACACTCAAGCCAAACACATGAGAGGTTCAATTTTAATCCCAAAATCTAAATTTTGTAGAGATGAAACAAAGTACCTCAAGTCCAACGCTTTGTTTTAAGCATTTTCCATGAAAGCAAGAGCACCTTCAAATGAACAAGACAAGAAAATAAGCAAACAAGATATACAATGTATATCCAACTTATGCAAACCCTAGGGTTAGATCTGAAAATCAATTTTTAGGAGCAATAATAGCTAGCAAATAATTTAAATGATAACTCATATCATGCATTGAACAATGAAAAATAAGTGCATACCCATCACAAAATTTTATTTTTTTTGCATTTGACCTAGTCAACAAGATCTGATTTTTTTATATGATTTCGGTCAAAAAAAATGGAAATAAAAAATAGAGACCCCTACTAAAAAATAGAGAGCTTTCCAAAAATGTAAAATTTTTAGAAAAATCTCTTCATTTGTGCCCTAGAGACCTATTTTACCAAAACATACTAATTTTTGTAAATCAATTATTTGAGCCACTATATTGCACCCAAATTCAAAACATAAAGAATGGACCCCCTACATAATTTGAAGAGATTTTTGAAAATGTAAAAATTTCCAAAAAATATGCTAATTTGCACCAAAAATTAATTATTTATGAAAAACTAAGAAAAAATTATAAAAAATTGTAAATAATTTAGAAAATTGTAAATTTTTTATTGGAGATTCTCTAATATGTCGGCAACATGAAAAAAAATTTTCAGACCAAAACACCAAGCCGTTTGGGAGATATGATCAAATCATTCAAAATCTAGAGTTTTCCATCTCCAAACAAATCTGCACAAGGGTTAGCTCCAAAAATAATAAAAAATCAGCATGTAAAAGTGGGTTGCCCCACGGTGGGCACCAAAAATGTATGGTGAAAATGTGACCACACTTCTATGAATCCTTACATGCAAGAAAACTCAATAATGAGCCCTCACAAATCGATCCATAGTTCTCTATGCATGGAGTTGCAAGATTTATAAAATTGCTCTCAGCTAGAGCTATAAACTCATGACCTTGCTATTCAACCACACAATGAGAGATTCCAAATTAAAGATAAGGGCAACAATGCAAATATCTCCAATGAAATCAATATGGATGCAATGTAATGCAAACTAATATATGAGAATGAAAGATGCAAGCTATGCTATGAAAGGAAAATACAAGTGTTACAAATCCTCCTATTAAGCTATGTGAGATTAATCTATTGCATAAAAGAAATCTATACTAAAAATGCCATGATTATGGAACTATGATGTAAGAAAATAAGCTAAATGAAATGCAACAACAATGTCTTCAAAGCTTGAATGCAAGAATGTCTTCAAAGAGCTCCAAATGACCTAAAAAACCTACAACATAACATTAGCATAAAAACCTAAGATATGAAAATGAAAGAGAGAGCTCTCCTTTTATAAGAAATGAGATGAAAATGGACCATTGAGATTAAGAGGTAAAAGACTTAATCAACGGTGGAGAAAAATAGAAGCTTGATCCTTGTGCACAAATATCCTCCAATAGGAAAATAGGAGTTGACTTTAGTGTCCATATGAGACAAAAAGTACTTTTTCTCTTTTTATAAAATAATAATAATGCTTTATTTGTGCAACATAGGATAAGAAGAAAAGTGGGGATTTTTTATTTAAATAAAAGGGGAGGAAATTCTTTTTAATTAAATAAAGGCTTAGGATAAAGTGATTTTATTATTTAATTAAAAGAGATTTTTAATTAATTAAAAGGGAGCATGTTCTCTTAATTAAATAAGATTTTTATTTTTTTCTTTTTTAAATTAAATAAGGCTCAAACCTTAGGAAATATTGAATTGATTATGATTTGATCAAGGAAATTGATATAATTGAAAAATGTTGATTTTTGAAAATATTGATTCAGTGATTTGATAAATTGATGAATGGGGGCCCAAAGTCTAGGCGACCATTTTAGGGTGCATATAAGTGTGACCCAATTAAAGGATTTCAATTACCCTGTTAAAAGTGAGCCTAGTCATAGGACTTACATACACTCCATAGAATGAAACCTTGTTCAAAATATTTAACATATGACTGTTAGGTCAACCTCTGTTAAAAGGATTTTGATTGTTACAATGGTTAGAAAGTAGCAGCAATATTTATCTGAATAATATACAACTCACTTTGCAAATATCAGATCTGATTCCATACACTAATTTTGGTTTACTGACTTTGAAAATTTGCCATCTCCATCCTTGATCTGCTCAAAACTTTTCTTCAAGCAACCACCATAATTCTCCTTCAGCCTTTTCTGCTTAAACAGTCAGTAAATTTTTTTTGATCTTTCAGCATTCTCTGTTCACCCATGCACTTGCATATCAAATGCTGAGATCCTTTTATTCTTTCCTCAATTAGGTTAACTCATCTTATGCCGCTAAATCTCATTCATAGATCTTAGGGTTAGGTCAGATTCATTGAATCTACTTGCTTCATGTTCTTCGGCTCCTTTTCTAGAATCATCTCAAATCTCTTAAAGATTTATAATAAAATGTTTTACAGTGCATTTAATGCTTCCAAACAATCAATAAATAAAGTCAACACATTTTAAATAATCCAAAAATTAAACAATGTCGGCTCCAAAATTAAATTCTCTTCAAATATAAAATTGCTAATGCTCAGTCAATACTGTGATCAACTACTCGGTCTTCATGTAGAAAGCTTGGTCATTACTAAAAATGTTTCCTCGGCTTACATTTTCTTTCTCGGCAATTAACTATTGTTTGGTCGAAACTATAGTTTTTCTCGGCATACATTGACTCGGTCGACACTAACATTACTTAGCATTAAACATGATTTTTCCATTCTTTGCTTGGTCAAGCCTACCAGTTTAGTCTTCAGTCTTACTAAGATAAACAATACATTATCTCATCATTGTGCAACATAGTCAAGTACACTTTGTAGTATCAAGATAACTCAACCTTTCCCTTAGGTGCTATTGTTACCAACCTTGCTTAGCCCCTTAGCAACACTCAAATAGATATAGTACTTTCCTAAGTAGCAATAGTCTTAGCAGTTAAGGTTTGACATCAATGACAATACAACAATTGTTTCAATTATAGTTTCCAACAATCTCCCTCTTTGGCATTGATGGAAACACCATATGATATCACCTGAATAACACATGGATTACCAACCAATCCAAAAAACTTATCTGTCCATCAAAGAATTATTTATAATATCCTTAGCTTCATTCTAATTCATAATCCTATAAGCCTCACTTCTTTGACCATTAGAAGTATTCAGATCTCCCTCTATCATGATCCTTCATTTCATTTCATCTCCCTCTTACCTTTCAGTGTCATGTGTTATCATATCAATTCATCTCCCTCTTTGAAAAAAATGCCAAAGTGACAACTAAAACATACATCCATCAGATGTAGATAATATCTGTGTAGCTCAGTGTTTCTCCCTCTGTCATCTTGCTTATGACTGATTCCTTGTCTTTTCTTCTCTTCACAACTCTAAGCTAGCCCTAAAGTGTGACAATCTTCTGCATCAATTTGTCAAATGTTCTGCTGTAGCACATTTGATGTAGTGCTCCTAGCTTGTCTAGGTAGCCTCAATTTGGGGAAGGACCCCTAATTGACTTCTCAAATACTCATGAGCTTCTCTGGGTAAAGCTTTAGTGAATATGTCTGCTAATTGTTCTTTTGTATTCACATATTCCATTCGGACTTCTTTATCTTATACTAATTCTCTCAAGTAGTGATACTTGATTGCAATGTGCTTGGTCTTAGTGTGCATCATTGGATTCTTAGAAATATTTATAGCACTTGTGTTGTCATAGAAAATAACAAAAGGTTCAATGATTTCTTCTTTCATTCCTATCAACAATTGTTTTATCCATACCAAATCTGAACAGTTTACTACAGCAACAACATACTCGGCCTTGGCAGTAGATTGGGAAATGAAATTTTGTTTCTTGCTGGTCCAGGAGACTAATCTCTGTCCAAGAAAGAAAGCTCCACCATTGGTATTCTTTCTGTCATCTACATTTCCTATCCAATCAACATCTGTATAAACTCTGAGTTCAAATTTGTCATCCTTCTTATAATATAGACCATAGTCGGCAGTTCCTTTCAAGTATCTCATAATTGTTTTCACAACCATCATTTGTGTTTCCTTAGGATTGGCAGAGAATCTTGCCACAATCCCAACAACTTGTGTAATATTTGGTCTACTATGTAAAACAAATTGTAATTTTCCAATCATGGATCTATACAAAGTCTGATTCACTTCTGCAGCATCATCATTCTTAGATAACTTTTGTCCAGTAACCATAGGAGTTCCCATTGGTTTAGCATCTTCCATCCCAAAAGTTTTCAGTATTTCATTAACATACTTAGACTGTGTAATGAAAATTCCATTCTTCTTTTGATATACTTGTAAACCAACAAAGAATTTGATCTCACCAAACATACTCATTTCAAATTTAGTTTGCATTTCATTTGAAAATTTTTTACATAATGCATCTTGTCCACCAAAAATAATGTCATCCACAAAATTTTTTGCTAACAGGATACCTTTACCTTCTTCATTCTTCATGTATAGATTGCTTGTGTCATTTGTTCTTGAAAATCCAATCTATATCAAGTAGTTATGCAACTTCTCATACCATGCTCTAGGAGTTTGTTTTAATCCATATAGTGCTTTGTTTAGTTTGCACACCATGTGTCTTTTGTTTGGATCAATAAAACCTTTTGGCTCTTCTAGGTAAACTTCTTCTTCTAGTATACCATTCAAAAATGCAGACTTGACATCCATTTTATATACCTTGAAATCTTTATAAGAAACATATGCAAGAAAAGTTCTTACTCCTTCCAATCTAGCTACAGGGGCAAATATCTCCCCATAATCTATTCCTTCTTCTTGTGCATAGCCTTTGCATACCAGCCTAGCTTTATTTCTAGTGATTTCACCATTTTCATTCATCTTATTTTGAAATGTCCACTTTGTTCCTATAACATTTTTATTTTCAGGTCTCGGCACCAGAGTCTAAGTATCATTATTCTCTATCTAGTTAATCTCTTCATTCATTGCTTGTATCCAGTCTTCTTTCTCCAATGCCTCTCTAGTTGAATTCAGTTCAAATTCACACAGTAGGCATGTTGGATACTTAGTCTTACTTCTGGTTTGAATTCTAGTATTTTTGTCTCCAATTATCTGTTCAGGCTTGTGATGTCTTCTTACATATTTTGGAAAAATAGGTTTAGCTCCTCTCTCCTCTATTTCATCATGTTCCTCAATAAGATTGTTAGATTCAACTTCTGAATGCTCGGTAACCTCTTCCTGATACTCAACAACATTTTCTTCTAGCTCGACATGATCTTGTTCTCTCTTGGCACTATTTTCCTGATGTTCGACAGTAATTGTCTGTCGTTCAGCATTACTTAACCGAGACTCAGCATCAGGTGCAAGTCTGTTACATGCCTCTTCTTCTTCCTCAATGTACACAAAAGATCTATAAGCTTCTGGTTCTTTTTTGCTATCAGCTTCATTTCTTTTTGCATACTCATTAATTTTGACATTCACACTTTCCACAATTTTGTTAGTGTTAGAGTTCAAACACTTATAAGCTTTACTTTTTGTGGAATACCCTAGGAATATGCCTTCATCACTCTTAGCATCAAAATTTCCATTCCTAGTGTCTTTTAATATATAGCACTTACTTCCAAAGATTCTAAAGCATTTAACACTCGGTGCATGCCCATGCCATAATTCATAGGGTGTCAGATTTGTATCTTTCTTGATTTGTATCTTTCTAGTATTTTTGTGCCACATTCTTTTCAATCAACAATGTCGTTTCACAATCCAAGATAGATCTATTTCTCCTTTCTGCTATACCATTCTGTGGAGGTGTTATAGGTGCAGACATCTATCTTTTAATTCCTCTATCATTGCAAAATAGATTAAATTCATTTGATGTAAATTCTCCACCTCAGTCAGATCTAAGACATTTTAGGTTCCTACTTGTCTCCTTCTCAACTTTAGCCAAACACCACTTAAAGAATTGAAAAGATTCAGATTTTTCTTTTAGAAACATTACATGCGTCATCCTAGTATGATCATCAACAAATAAGATAAAGTATCTAGCACCACAGTAACTTTGTACACCCATAGGTTCACAAAGGTAAGTATGAACCAAATCTAAAATGTTTTTAGAAGTAAAGAATTTTCTCCTAAAAGTTGACTTTGTCATTTTTCCTAACTGGCATTCCTTGCACATCACATTCTCAGGTTTCTTCAAACTAGGTAGACCTCTTACCTTTTTCTTCTTACTTATCTCTACCAGATTCTCAAAGTTAACATGACACGGCCTTTTATACCATAACCAAATATCATCAAGTTGTGAAATTAAACATGTTTCTTCAGATAGGTCAAGATAGAAAAAAATACCTCTAGTCTGATCTCCACTTCCAATCAGGCCTCCAGTACCATTAAATGTTTTAGCTTTCTTGTGATGAAATTCCACTTGGTAACCAGTTTTTTTAAGCTGAGAAACACTTAACAAATTATAATTAAGACCTTCAACCTAATATGCATTTTCACAAGATATCTTGTCAATCAGTTTAATCAAACCTTTTCCTCTAACAGGACATGGTGCATCATTACCAAATTTTACACTTTTACCTCTGTAATGATGTAAGGTCTTAAACTTATTTTTGTCACTAGTCATGTGATGTGAACAACCACTGTTAATAATCCAATTATCATTCTTTTTCACATAGGATATCAATGCAGTTTTCTCATCCTCATCAGATTCATCTTTCATTGCAACATAGACTACCTCAATTTCAAAATCATCACTATCAGTGTCAGTTTCTTTTTCAGCAATGTAACAAGATTTCTTACCTTTTCTTTTGTAGTATTTGTTCCATCAGTAGCTTCTATCATCTCTTCTATTTTTGTGTTTGCTTTTCCTTTCTTCATCTTTATCCTTCCTATTAGGACATCTAGTAGCTATATGACCAAATTTATTACATGCAAAACATATAATAGGGAGTTTACCTTTATACTTCCCTTTTCCCCTTCTCAGTCTTCTAGCCATAAGAGCTTTTAGATCTTCTAGATCTTCATCAGAAGTGTCACTATCACTTTCACTTTCAGTATCACTTTCACTTTCACTGATGCATCTTTCTTTTTCTTTCTTTGGCTTGTTTAGAAGTAGTTATGATTTGAAAGTAGATTCAACATTACCAATGCTTCCAACAGTGAAATTATCATAGTTAGAGAGTTCAAAAGCAGTTAGCTTACCAACCAAACTTTCCAAAGTAAGCACATTAGAAAAGTTACATCTAGATTCCTGAATAGTTGAGATCTTAATAGCATATATAGGACGCAGGGTTCTTAGTACTTTCCTAATTATATTTTTATCATCAATAGCCCCATTTTCTCCTCTAATAGCATTCACAACTTCTTTTATTCTACCACAAATATTGTGCAATGTTTTCACCTTCTTGCATTCTCATTTCATCAAACTTACCTCTAAGACTCTCAGCCTTTGCTTTCAACACATTTAAGTCACCACCATAGATTTTTGCAAGTGTGCCCGACATATCCTTAGTAGTTGTACAATCCTTGAAGTCCTCAAATTCTGGATGGCTTAGGGCAGATGCAATTTCCAGCATTGCCTGATTATGTTCTTGCTTAGCTCTCATTTCTTCGGCAGTCAAAGGTACGACAGGTGAGACATAGCTATTTTCAATGTAGTACCTTGCAGAGTCACCAATACTAGCTAGATGCAACTTCATCAAGCTTTTCCATGAAGGGATGTTTTCCTTGTTCATCTTTGGTACCTCCTTCTTATACATCCTGATCTTTACTTCAAGCCCCTTTAAACTTGATTTCTATCAACACTAATAGTAAGCAAAAAAGCTCTGATACCAATTGTTAATATGATTTGAATAAAAGAGAGGGGGGATGAATCAGTTGTTCTCAGGTCTTGATGTATAAAAAAAACTTTTCCTTAAATCAGATCCAATAACCAAAACAAACTTTGTCATCACTGATTAAATAATAGAAACATATAACAATGCAGTCCACTACCCAGCTATAACTTAACTTGTAAAACATAGTAATGTTCAAACCAAAATATTCACACAAGTATAAACACCAGGATTTATAGTGGAAACCCAATTTGGGAAAAAAAACTTTGCAACATGCTACTATTATTTTTACTCTTCTGAAGTGAGCTTGGTAAAAAACCAACCCTGTCAAAGGTTACAATACACACTGTCAGGTGTGACCCGGTTAAAGGATTTCAATCACCCTGTTAAAAGTGAGCCTAGTCATAGGACTTACATACACTCCATTAGAATGCAACCTTGTTCAAAGGATTTAACATATGACTGTTAGGTCAACCTCTGTTAAAAGGATTTGTATTGTTACAATGGTTAGAAAGTAGCAACAATATTTATCTGAAAAATATACTACTCACTTTGCAAATATCAGATCCGATTCTGTACACTAATGTTGGTTTACTGACTTTGAAACTTTTCCATCTCCATCTCTGATCTTCTCAGAACTTTTCTTCAAGAAACCACCACAATTCTCCTTTAGCCTTTTTTCCTTAAACAATCAGTAAAACTTTTCTGATTTTCTAGCATTCTTTGTTCACCCATGCACTTGCATATCAAATGCTCAGATCTTTTTATTCTTTCCTTAATTAGGTTAACTCATCTTATGCCACTCAATCTCATTTGTAGATCTTAGGGTTAGGTCAGATTCATTGAATCTACCACCCTCTTCATGTTCTTCGACTCTTTTTTTAGAATCATCTCAAATCTCTTAAAGATTTACAATAAAATGTTTTACAGTGAATTTAATGCTTCCAAACAATCAATAAATAAAGTCAACATGTTTTACATAATCCAAGAATTAAACAATGTCGGCTTCAAAATTAAATTCTCTTCAAATATAAAATTGTTGATGCTCGGTCAATACTGTGATCAACTACTCAGTCTTCATGTAGAAAGCTCGGTCATTACTAAAAATGTTTCGTTGGCTTACACTATCTTTCTTGGCAATTAACTATTGTTCGGTTGACACTATAATTTTTCTCAGCATACATTGACTCGGTTGACACTAACATTACTCAGCTTAAACATGATTTTTCCATTCTTTGCTCAGTCAAGCCTACCATTTTAGTCTTCAGTCTTACTAAGATAAATAATACATTATCTCATCATTGTGCAACATAGTCAAGTACACTTTGTAGTATCAAGATAACTCAACCTTTCCCTTAGGTGCTATTGTTACCAACCTTTCCTAGCCCCTTAGCAACACTCAAATAGATATAGTAATTTTCTAAGTAGAAATAGTCTTACCAGTTAAGGTTTGACATCAATGACAATACAACAATTGTTTCAATTGCAATTTCCAACAATCTCCCTCTTTGGCATTGATGGCAACACCATATGATATCAATTGAATAACACATAGATTACCAACCAATCTAAAAAACTTATCTGTCCATCAGAGAATTATTTATAATATCCTTAGCTTCATTCTGATTCAAAATCCTATAAGCCTCACTTCTGTGACCTTCAGAAGTATTCAGATCTCCCTCTATCCCAATCCTTCATTTCAGTTCATCTCCCTCTTACCTTTTAGTGTCATGTGTTATCATATCAGTTCATCTCCCTCTTTGACAAAATGCCAAAGTAGCAACTAAAACATACATCCATCAGATGTAGATAATATATGTACAGCTTAGTGTTTCTCCCTCTGTCATCTTGCTTATGACTGATTCCTTATGTTTGCTTCTCTTCACAACTCTAGGCCAGCCCTAAAGTGTGACAATATTCTGCATCAATTTGTCAAATGTTCTGTTGTAGCACATTTGATGCAGTGCTCCTAGCTTGTTTAGGTAGCCTTAATTAGGGGAAGGACCCCTAATTGACTTCTCAAATACTCATGAGCTTCTCTGGGTAAAGCTTTAGTGAATATGTCTGCTAATTGTTCTTTTGTAGTCACATATTCCATTCAGACTTCTTTATCTTATACTAATTCTCACAAGTAGTGATACTTGATTGCAATGTGCTTGGTCTTAGTGTGCATCACTGGATTCTTAGAAATATTGATATCACTTGTGTTGTCACAGAAAATAACAAAAGGTTCAGTGATTTCTTTTTTCATTCCTATCAACAATTATTTTATCCATGCCAAATTTGAACAGTTTACTGTAGTAGCAACATACTCAGCCTCAACAGTAGATTGGGAAATGCAATTTTATTTCTTTCTTGTCCATGAGACTAATCTCTATCCAAGAAAGAAAGCTCCACCACTGGTACTCTTTCTGTCATCTACATTTCCTACCCAATCAACATCTGTATAAACTCTGAGTTCAAATTTGTCATCCTTCTTATAATATAGACCATAGTCGGTAGTTCCTTTCAAGTATCTCATAATTATTTTCATAGCCATCATGTGTGTTTCCTTAGGATTGGCAGAGAATCTTGCCACAATCCCAACAACTAGTGCAATATCTAGTCTACTATGTACACATTACTGTAATTTTCCAATCATGGATCTGTACAAAGTCTGATTCACTTCTGCAGCATCATCATTCTTAGATAAATTTTGTCTAGTAACCATAGGAGTTCCCACTAGTTTAGCATCTTCCATCCCAAAAGTTTTCAGTATTTCATTAACATACTTAGATTGTGTAATGAAAATTCTATTCTTCTTCTGATATACTTGTAAACCAACAAAGAATTTGATCTCACCAAACATACTCATTTCAAATTCAGTTTGCATTTCATTTGAAAAACTTTTACATAATGCATCTTGTCCACCAAAAATAATGTCATCCACAAAATTTTTTGCTAACAGGATACCTTTACCTTCTTCATCCTTCATGTATAGATTGCATGTGTCATTTGTTCTTGAAAATCCAATCTGTATCAAGTAGTTATGCAACCTCTCATACCATGCTCTGGGAGCTTGTTTCAATCTATATAGTGCTTTGTTTAGTTTGCACATCATGTGTCTTCTATTTGGATCAATAAAACCTTCTGGCAGTTCTATGTAAACTTCTTCTATTATACCATTAAAAAATGCAGACTTGACATCCATTTGATATACCTTGAAATATTTATAAGCATAATATGCAAGCAGAGTGTTTACTTCTTCCAATCTAGCTACAGGGGCATATGTCTCCCCATAATCTATTCCTTCTTCTTGTGCCTAGCCTTTGCATACCAGCCTAGCTTTGTTTCTGGTGATTTCACCATTTTCATTCATCTTATTCCAAAACACCCACTTTTTTCCTATAACATTTTTGTTTTCAGGACTTGGCACCAGAGTCCAAGTATCATTCTTCTCTATCTGGTCAATCTCTTCATTCATTTCTTGTATCTAGTCTTCATTCTCCAATGGCTCTCTAGTTGACTTTGGTTCAAATTCACACAATAGGCATGTTGGATCCTTAGTTTTACTTCTGGTCTGAATTCCAGTATTTTTGTCTCCAATTATCTGTTTAGGCTTGTGATGTCTTCTTACATATTTTTCCAAAATAGGTTCAGCTCCTCTCTCCTCTATTTCATCATGTTCCTCAATAAGATTGCCAGATTCAACTTCTGAATGCTTAGCAACCTCTTCTTGATACTCAACAACATTTTCTTGTAGCTTGGCATGATCTTTTTCTCTCTCGGCACTATTTTCTTGATGTTCGGCAACATCTATTTGTCGTTCGGCATTGATTACTTGAGACTTGGCCTCAAGTGCAAGTCTGTTACTTGTATCTTCTTCTTCCTCAATGTAAACAAAAGATCTATAATCTTCTGGTTCTCTTTTACTGTCAGCTTCATTTCTTTCTACATACTCATCAATTTTGACATTCACAATTTCCACAATTTTGTTAGTGTTAGAGTTCAAAAACTTATAAGCTTTACTTTTTGTGGAATACCCTAGGAATATGCCTTCATCACTCTTAGCATCAAACTTTCTATTCCGAGTGTCTTTTAATATATAACACTTACTTCCAAAGAATCTAAAGTATTTAACACTTGGTGCATGCCCATGCCATAATTCATAGGGTGTTAGATTTGTACCTTTCTTGATCTGTACCCTATTAAGAGTGTAGACAACAGTGCTTATAGCTTATTTCCACTATTTCTATGCCACATTCTTTTCAATCAACAGTGTCCTTGCACAATCCAAGATAGATCTATTTCTCCTTTCTGCTATACCATTCTATGGAGGTGTTCTAGGTCCAGACATCTATCTTTTAATTCCTCTATCATTGCAAAATAGATTAAATTCATTTGATGTAAATTCTCCACCTCGGTCAGATCTAAGACATTTCAGGTTCCTAGTCTCCTTCTCAACTTTAGCCTAATACCACTTAAAAAATTGAAAAGCTTCAGATTTTTCTTTTAGAAGCATTACATGCATCATCCTAGTATGATCATCAACAAATAAGATAAAGTATCTAGCACCACAGTAACTTTTTACACCCATAGGTCCACAAAGGTAAGTATGAACCAAATCTAAAATGTTTTTAGAAGTAAAAGATTTGCTCTTGAAACTTGACTTTGTCATTTTCCTAACTGGCATTCCTTCCACATCACATTCTCAGGTTTCTTCAATCTAGGTAGAACTCTTACCTTTTTCTTCTTACTTATCTCTACCAGATTCTCAAAGTTAACATGACACAACATTTTATGCCATAACCGAATATCATCAAGTTGTGCAATTAAACATGTTTCTTTAGATAGGTCAAGATAAAAAAAATTACCTCTAGTCTGATCTCCACTTCCAATCAATTCTCCAATAGCATTAAATATTTTAGCTTTCTTGTGATGAAATTCCACTCGGTAACCAATTTTGTTAAGCTGAGCAACACTTAACAAATTATAATTAAGACCTTCAACCTAATATGCATTTTCACAAGATATCTTATCAATCATTTTAATCAAATCTTTTCCTCTAACAATACATGGTGCATCATTACCAAATTTTACACTTTTACCTCTATAATGATGTAAGGTCTCAAACTTATTTTTGTCACTAGTCATGTGATGTGAACAACCACTGTCAATAATCTATTTATCATTCTTGTTCACATAGGATATCAATGCAGTTTTCTCATCCTCATCAGATTCATCTTTCATTGCAACATAGACTACCTCAATTTCAAAATCATCACTATCAGTGTCAGTTTCTTTTTCAGCAATGTAACAAGATTTCTTACCTTTTCCTTTGTAGTCTTTGTTCCATCGGTAGCTTCTATCATCTCTTCTATCTTTGTGTTTTCTTTTCCTTTCTTCATCTTTATCCTTCTTGTCAGGACATCTAGAAACTATATGACCAACTTTATTACATGCAAAACATATAATAGGGAGTTTACCTTTATACTTTCCTTTTCCCTTCTCAGTCTTCTAGCCATAAGAGCTTTTAGATCTTCTAGATCTTCATCAGAAGTGTCACTGTCACTTTCACTTTCACTATCACTTTCACTTTCATTGATGCATCTTTCTTTGGCTTGTTTAGAAGTAGTTGTGATTTGAAAGTAGATTCAACATTACTAATGCTTCCAACAGTGAAATTATCATAGTTAGAGAGTTCAAAAGAAGTCAGCTTACTAACCAAACTTTCCAAAGTAAACACATTAGCAGAGTTACATCTAGCTTCCTGAATAGTTGAGATCTTAATAGCATATATAGGATGCATGGTTCTTAGTACTTTCCTAATTATAGTTTTATCATCAATAGCCCCATTTGATCCTCTAATAGCATTCACAACTTCTTTTATTCTACCACAATATTGTGCAATGTGTTCACCTTCTTGCATTCTCATTTCATCAAACTTACCTCTAAGACTCTCGGCCTTTGCTTTCAACACATTTAAGTCACCACCATAGATTCTTGCAAGTGTGTCCCACATATCCTTAGCAGTTGTGCAATCCTTGATGTCCTCAAATTATGGATAGCTTAGGGAAGATGCAATTTCTAGGATTGCCTAATTATGTTCTTGCTTAGCTCTCATTTCTTCGGCAATCAAAGGTGCGACAGGTGAGACATAGCTATTTTCAATGTAGTACTTTGCAGAGTCACCAATACTGGCCAGATGCAGCTTCATCAAGCTTTGCCATGCAGGGAAGTTTTCCTTTTTCAGCTTCGGTACCTCCTTCTTATACATCCTGATCATTTGCTTCAAGCCCCTTTAAACTTGAGTTTCATGAACACTAATAGTAAGCAACAAAGCTTTGATACCAATTGTTAATATGATTTAGAATAATAGGGAGGGGGGGTGAATTAGTCTTTCTCAGGTCTTGACGTATAAAACAAACTTAAAACTTTACCTTAAATCAAATCCAATAACCAAAACAAACTCGGTCATCACTGATTCAATAATAGAAACATATAACAATGCAGTCCACTACCCAGCTTTATCTTAACTTGTAAAACATAGTAATGTTCAAACCAAAACATTCACACAAATATAAACACCAAGATTTATAGTGGAAAGCCAATTTGGGAAAAATCACTTTGAAACATGCTACTATTATTTTCACTCTTCTGAAGTGAGCTCAGTTAAAAGCCAAGCCTATCAAAGGTTACAATATACACTGTCAGGTGTGACCCGGTTAAAGGATTTCAATCACCCTATTAAAAGTGAGCCTAGTCATAGGACTTACATACGCCCATTAGAATGCAACCTTGTTGAAAGGATTTAACATATGAATGTTAGATCAACCTCTATTAAAATGATTTTGACTGTTACAATGGTTAGAAAGTAGTAGCAATATTTATCATAAAAATATACAACTCACTTGGAAAATATGATATCCAATTCCATACACTAATACTGGTTTACTGACTTTGAAACTTTTCCATCTCCATCTGTGATCTACTCAAAACTTTTCTTCAAGCAACCACCATTATTCTCCTTCAGCCTTTTCTACTTAAACAGTCAGTAAAACTTTTCTGATCTTCCAGCATTCTCTGTTCACCCATGCACTTGCATATCAAATGCTCAGATCCTTTTATTCTTTCCTCAATTAGGTTAACTCATCTTATGCCGCTCAATCTCATTCGTAGATCTTAGGGTTAGGTCAGATTCATTGAATCTACCCTCTTCATGTTCTTCGACTCCTTTTCTAGAATCATCTCAAATCTCTTAAAGATTTATAATAAAATGTTTTACAGTGTATTTAATGCTTCCAAAAAATCAATAAATAAAGTCAACACATTTTGCATATTCTAAGAATTCAACAATGTCGGCTCCAAAATTAAATTCTTTTCAAGTATAAAATTGCTGATGCTCGGTCAATACTGTGATCAACTACTCGGTTTTCATGTAGAAAGCTTGGTCATTACTAAAAATGTTTCGTTAGCTTACACTGTCTTTCTCAGAAATTAACTGTTGTTCGGTCGACACTATAATTTTGCTCGACAAACATTGACTTGGTTGACACTAACATTACTCGGCTTAAACATGATTTTTCCATTCTTTGCTCGGTCAAGCCTACCAGTTTAGTCTTCAGTCTTACTAATATAAACAATATATTATCTCATCATTGTGCAATGTAGTCAAGTACACTTTTTAGTATCAAGACAACTCAACCTTTCCCTTAGGTGCTATTGTTACCAACCTTGCCTAGCCCCTTAGCAACACTCAAATAGATATAGTACTTTCCTAAGTAGCAATAGTCTTAGCAGTTAAGGTTTGACATCAATGACAATACAACAATTATTTCAATTACAGTTTCCAACATATCTTTATGTACTAAAGGTGGATACCCACAAGAAGAAGATCTAAGACACTTCAAGGAAAGGAAATTTAATCATGAAAACAATAAAAGAGTTATGTCAAAAGTCTAGTGTTTCAAATATGATAAATATGGATATTATGTAATAAATTATCCATATAAAAAGAATTAGGCTTCATTCACCAAAAAAAAGAAGTCTAAGGAAGAACCTAAAAATGAGAAGTTTGTTCTCTACTTTGCACTTTCAAACCAAGTCTCAAATAAAAGAACCTGGGTTATTGACAATGGTTCTGCAAGACATATTACATGATTTAGAGAACTACTAGACTCTATGGTAGAAGAATCCAATGAGGAAGTAACTATTGGAGATGACTCAACTTATCTAGTAAAAGGTGTTGGGACATGCACTATCAAATTGAATACTAGTATTTCCATTCAACTTATTGGAGTACTGTTTGTACCATGTATCAAGAGGAACCTAGTATCTATATCTACAGTTGAAGATAATGGATATAGAGTAACCTTTATGGATGGTAAAGTAAAGGCCTGGCCAAATAAATCTACTATCAAGAAAGACCAAATCAAAGGTAGAAGGAAAGGTTGTCTATATGAATTATTTACTGAATCAAATCAAGTCCTAATTAATTAAACCACTAAATCAACTGAGATATGGAATATAAGACTAGGAATTTTAAATTACAAGGCCTTACATTCTATGGAAAATTTAGTCACTAGATTACAAAAACTTAAACAATATCACCTTGGGGCGTGCAAATGTTCTGATTTAGGTCAAAACACAAAAGGGGCATTTCAAAAGAGTTCTAGTAGAACAAACAATGTATTAGAATTAGTTCATTCAGACCTATGTGGACCAATGTTTGTTCCATCAATATGAGCATGTAAATACTATGTAATCTTTGTTTCAATGATTTCTCTTGGAAGACCTAGATACATTTCCTTAAACATAGAGAATTTGAGGAGATCCTAAAAATGTTCAAAGACTTCAAATCACTTACTAAGAAATTTTCTGGAAAGAAAATCAAGACCCTAAGGTCAGATAATGGTAAATAATATACATCAAACAATTATAAGGATTTTTTCAAAAATGTCAGGATTAAGAGGGAGTACACTATTCCTTACAACCCTTAACATAATGGGGTTGTTGAAAGGAAAAAAAGAATAATTGTTGAAGCTATCAAGGAAATAGTTCTTGATCAAAACCTTGACACTTCTCTTTGGGTAGAAGCATCAAATATTGTTGTATATATTCAAAAAAGATGTCCACACTCCCACATTGATAGTAAAAATCCTAAAGAATCTTTCGCAAGGACAAAACTAGACATCAACAACTTACCGATGTTTGGTTGTCCCGTATACATACATATACCCAAAGAAAAGAGAAAAAAGTTAGAACCATCTGGAAAGAAAGGTATTCTTGTAGGATATAGTGAAACTTCAAAAGTATACAAAGTATATATACCTGGTCAAAATCATATTGAACTAAGAAAGGATGTAATCTTTGAGGAAGACATAGCATTCTCTAGAGCTAGAAATTCCTTAGAACCAGAAATACATGTCTCTCTAGAGGAAAATTTTACACCTAAGATTCAGAGGGAGTATTCTATGGAAGAAAATGGGGAACAACCATCAACATTAGAAAATCCCAAAAAGAGACCTCTCTGGGCCACTAAGATAATAGAAGAAGTAAAGTCTTATGGAGCTCCGTCAGGGACATTCGAAACCTGCAAGTGTTGCAAATGCTATTCAGTAGCAAGTATGGAAATATTCCATGCAAAAAAATATCATTTTATTATAAAGAATAATGTATGGGACATTGTGCCTAGACCCAAAGAGAAATCAGTAGTCACCTCTAAATGGTTGTTCAAGATCAAACATGTTTTAGATGGTAGTATAGAGAAGTTCAAAGGAAGGTTTGTAGTCAGAGGATTTTCACAAAAGGAAGGGATTGAATATGAATAAAATTTTGCTCCTATTTCCTGATACACTTCAGTTCCAACAGTCCTAGCCATTGCAGCTGCTAAAGGATGGAAAGTGCATCAGATGGATGTAAAGACTATCCTCTTAAATAGAACCATTGAAGAATAAGTATACCTAGAGAATCCTGAAGGGTTTGAAATTCATAATTCCAAAACTCATCTATGCAAACTAAAGAAATCCTTATATGGACTCAAATAGGCTCCCAGAGCTTGGTATGAGAGGATTGATAATTATCTTATGATGTTAGGATTTTCCAAAAATGATGCTCACCCAAATCTCCATTTCAAACCAAAAAAAGGTGATATGTTGATATTAATTCTATATGTTGATGATTTATTTATTACAAATGAGGATTACCTTATTCACCAATGCAAGAAGGATTTAGCCAAATAATTTGATATGAAATACTAACGTCCACTACACTACTTTCTTGGTTTACAAGTCAGTAACAAATCAAATATCATCCTAAATCAAGGAAAATACACTCTTGACATTTTGAAGAGATTTGGTCTGTTAAACTATAGACCAATGTCATCACCCATAGAAACTAATTTTCATAATCTAAAAGAAGCAAAAACGTAATCCTCATCTATAGATCCTACCCTATACAGGAAGATAATAGGTTTCCTGATGTACTTGGTAAATACTAGACCATATATTTTCTTTGTAGTAAATTCCTTAAGTCAGTTCATGTCTAAACCTAAAGAGATTCATCTCATTGCTACAAAACATATAATGAGGTATCTGGAGGGTACTCTAAACTATGAACTTAAATATGAAAAGATAGACTTGGACCTTCATGGATTCATTGACTCGGATTGAGCTGGAAGTGTGACCAATCGAAAAAACACCTCAGCATGTTGTTTCAGTTTGGGATCAAATATGGTATCATGGATTAGAAGAAAACAAGCTTCATTTGTTCAAAGTTCTATAGAGGCTGAATACATTGCATCTTTGATGGTTTCTTGAGAAGAAGTTGTATCATCTTAAAATGGAAGTACTTCCATATTAAGAGCATTTATCCCTATGAGTAAGTGATCTGGGGTCATGTCTATGCCAGCTCCAATCTCATCTAGCACTAGTCACGAATTCTAACCTCATAGTCATCAAGATAGCTTATCCAACGGTCTTTAATGTGGGGCTCATGTGCATAATGCCTTCCCATTATGTGGTTGTGTGTACCAATTGGTTTGAGTCAGGTTCATAAGAAGTTGTAACTTTATAGTGGGAATTCATCCCAATTGAATGCCAGGGACTTACATATCAGAGGTGTGAAGTTTTTGGGGTGTGAAACCTCCAAAACACTGAGAAGACTTACCCATTTTTCTTAAAAGAAGGAACCTCGCCAATGCTTCAGACTGCAAAAGTCCAAAATATTTTAGGGTTGGATGGTCAAAACCAAGGGTTTGGGTTTCTGAGTTCGAAAATGAACTCAAGAACAAGTTCAACCATGAACTCATGGCTAAGGGGTCCAAGAGGACAACCCTGCGACCCCAAAGTAGGACAAGACCAACAAACAAGGATACAACCCTAGCAAAAAATGCTAAAACAAGAAAATAAACAAAAGCACACCCTAAAATGAGGAAAAATAGAAGGAAAGACATGAAGACACCAACCTTTAATAGGATGAAGAATGAAACAACTAGGAAGCAAACAAAAGAAGTTGAGAAACTGAAGATCGAGGAAAAAGCGCATCCAAAAGCTCTGAAAACTATGATCTTAGACATAAAACAAGTGAGTACAAAGAGAGGTTCTCCACCTTATATAGGTAACCAATAGGGGTGATGTTAGCCACCTTCACCAATCATCCTTTCGGTATTTCAGGGGTCCTTGAACTCTAAAAGCTTGAAACATCGAAATGCCATTTCTCTTCGGTGAATCAGAACTTTCGGTGTTCTGGACCTCCGAAAGTCCAAAACCTCATAAATGAGAATACCTCAAATATTTTTGGTTTTTTAGGTGTTTTGCACATTCGAGACTCTGAAAGTGAGAAAGTGCGAAACAAAAACAGGACCAACCAAAACACAACTAGACCTAGAGAAACGAACAAGACAGACATGCAAAGAAAAAACCCAGAACAAGCCAGTAATAGGGGGGGCCCTTGAAGCCAAGTGGCTTGAGAAAGGGGAGTGTAGTTGTGGAACCACAATAGGAATGAACTTGATCCTATTGGTCCCTTTGGACCAAAATTAGTAATCAGGGGAAAAGTTAAGGATGGTGCTTGTGTATCGAAAATTAAAGCAATTGCAAAGATCATGATTAAAGGGGGAAAATCAATAATCAAAATGGATAAGATAGTTGTTGTATAAGAAAAAGAAGTAGTATAGCCTCAGATAATTCATCTAAAAATATTGAATATAAGTTATAAGATGAGGTCATTCTCGAGGTATCTCATCCTAAACATGCATGGGCGATACCTGTAATACCAGAGTTTGAAATTGCATCCAATGAGGCTCCCATGTCCTCATTTGATATAAATGTGGGTTCCTTCTCCATAGTGCACATTCCTATAGTGGATCCTCAAGTAAAAACATCTATAATGCCCATTTCCTTGGCTCTTCTGGCATTCACTACAAAAGATACTTTTGACAACTTAGAGAATATGTTTGATGCATATTATTCTTTCCCCAACATGTCATATATGACTTTGTTTGATACTTCATTTGCACAATTTGGGAATTTTATGGATGAGAATTCATAGATAAATCATGTTCTTATGGCTATTCAAACTAAAACACCATCCATAGTCATAGTAGTTGTGTCATTGAAATACATATATATCTATAGTGGCTACTACTTCCACTTCCTAGGCTATTGATTCACCTTACCTCTATGGCTTAGCTTGATTTCTCAAAAGAGAAGGAATCAAGAACCTCCTCCTGAAGAGTTTGAATTTAAGAAGCTCAATAAGGCTAAGTCTCCAAAGAGAAAAAGAGAAGAAATTGTTTCAAAGGTCACATTTGATCAAGATAATGTCAAGTATGTTGAAGTTCGCAAGCCTTTAGTAGGAAAACCACAAGAAGAACTTAAATATTATAGTTAAAGGTCATGAAATTTGAACTTGATAAGAAATCATAGATTGGTTGTCATTAGGATGTTGTGGAATTTTTCTCCAAGAATAGTGATCAATTATGCTAGAAGAAGAATTAGCTGAAGGAAGAGAACACTTGAGATTATTCAAAAAATGACTAAATCTTCATCGTATGTTGATCCTATTGTTTCTTCTCTTCTAAACGAGTCAATAAGATATACCGAGCACATTGGATGCAAGGCTAAGGAAATAGATGAATGAGGAAGCCAACTAGAATCACAAGGTATATAAGCCACTAGAAATGCACTGAAAGTGTCAAGACACTCCAAGCATACTATCAATCAACAGTCGAAGGTTTTGAAGGAGGAATTGAACATATGGAAGAGTATGCTACATATATGCACTATGTGAGTATGAAGTTGTTCCCCCTTAAGAGATGTACATAGAGTATCTAGATTCTATGCTAAACAAGAAGAAAGTCATGGAAGGACTAGTGAAAAATGTGAATACATGTAGTAAGAAAGAATGCATTATCAACAATGGTTTTGAGGAGTTTGCATGTAAGGTAGTAGCTAAGAATGGTGAGCTGATTTCAAAAGAGTTTTTCATATCAGAGCTCATGAATGTAATTCTCCTAGAGCTTCAGGAAGATGAGTTTGATATTTTTTCCATGATTAAAGTCACAAGATACAAAGTTTCATTAGATTGTCTTCATATTAACATGTAAGAGTCTAGTAAGGTTGTTTCCAAGAGTACAAGTGCATTCCCCAAAATTAACTATATTTTCAAGACACATAGGTGCACCATCCCCACAACTGTGCATGAGTCCATTTGCAAGTTCAAGGCCTCTGTAAATATCCTTTGAAGATGAATCATAAATACCACAAAAAATTAATCATTTTAATATGTTTTCTAGATGGGTGTACTTTTATTGACAAGTTACATGTAGGTTGAAATAAAATTGTAATTAAAGGGGAACTTTCAGCAATATAAAAATTTCATGTAATCAGATTGCAAGTGCATTAGGTCTTATAATCTTGAATAAGTCAAAGTAGGGTTTTGAATAAGTCAAATATTGTTAAGGGTTTCCCCTTATTTCTCCATCTTTTTCTCTCACTCCTTACCTATATAAAGGAGTGGATTCATTATAAATAATCATCTTCTATTTTTGTGCAAAGAGGCTATACTAAAATTTCTTGTAAATTGAGAATTTTGTGTGCCATGATGCAAAATTTCTAAAGTGAATAAAAGATGAAATTTTTCTCAAACATTGTGTTGTAAAGTTGTATATTGATTGGCGTATTCTTATGTTAAATTGATTAATCTATCTTTGATTCAGCTAATGGTTTAGCTTTCATAAATCTCTTGAGCATTTAGTTTGAGGTTTGTGATGATATTATGCTACAAAAAGGAGAATCACTATAATTGATAGTAGCTACAAATACTTAGAGATAAAAGACTTTGTGCTTTAGTAATAACTACTTTTATTTGAAATTAGTGAATATTCTCTAAGAGACTTTGTGCCTTATTGTTTTGTTCTGGTTATTTTCATTCGGAATAAGTATAAAAGACTTTGAGTTCCCACAACTATGCCACCAACATAAAGTAGATTGGTGTTTTTTATGGTGTTCTTACGTCAACTCACGAGTCATCAATATTATCGTAGAAATAGGCTCTTTTTGTTAAATCTTAGTGTTGTCCATAAGTGGTTGGTAAAGTCATTCCTGAAAAAAGAGGAAATGAATAAGAGAACCACCCTTTTTTTTAATTTGATTTAAGTTTCTATTGAAGCCACCTACGTTAAGAAAGGAACCTCCCCTTTTTTTGAGAGGAGAGAGTAATCTCACGATACATTGCCAAAAGTCATAGTTTTGCAAGTTGTCGTCAAAATGACTTACAAAACTTTTAACCAACATGATTAATCCCAATATTTCAAGAAATTGACCTCACTCTCATCATTCCTACCATTATAAACACTATTGAGATTCTAGGAAAAATGTACACTAAAGGAGAGGCAAAAGTGTAGGTAAAATTACAAAGAGGGATGTAATTTTTGACTCTATAATATAGAATCTAGGAAACAAATATCATTACATGATTATTATTGTTAGGTTGAGTTTGATAATTTAATATACATGTACAAGGGATATAGTAAGAATACCAAAATATACACTAAGTTGTATGAGAAATGAGTTGATATGTTAAAGTATGCACTTTCCACTACAATTTATCCTCCACCTTTTTATGTATGTAAACCTAAATGAATAAGTATGGTAAAGTATAAATAATTATTTCTTAAAGAATAAAACAAATAATATAAAAAATTCTTCAACTAGAGAAAGTATCATCTCTGAAAGGATTCATATATAAAAATTTAGAAATGGTATAAAATGTGTGGCTGCAATATGTTGAGTCCCACTTTTGGGCAAAAAGTGGAAGTGTTTTCCCTTTTTGTCAAATTTCCTATCAATTGATGTCTAAATTTGAGGCACTTAGAGATTGAATCTCAAAAAAATTTAGTAATAGAAAATATAGTTCTCGAAGTCTACTTTTCAAATATGTAATTTATTTAAATACCCACATGGCATAAATTGCTTTTAAGTAGGAATGTTTAGAAACTATGTTTTCAAAATGCTTGTTTCAGGACCATACCATAGCTGTGTACGAACACCAGATTTTGACTTTAAATAAATGAAATTTTGCAAATTCTTTTGGGGAAATATACCTAAGACACCAAATATTGGTCAACATATTTTAACTTATTTTTTTATAGAATATATTTTTGTTATTAATTTTTAATTGACTATAAAATACTTTTTCAAAACCTCTAGTGTACGGACACCATAATTTGATGAGAATTTCATATTTTTTCAAATTTGTTTTTTTTATCTTCAATAGAATTGTATCTAGTTTGGTCTCATATAATTTATTTTCCAAAAAACCTAAAAACAAAAAAGTTATTAACGTTTTAGTGAACCTCGCTATTTTACATTTTGGTATAAATTTTAACTAATAAATAATGCAAAAATAGTAAAAATAATCACATCACTATGAAATTTACATTTTTGAAATCAGGACAGTGAGAACTCTAATGGGTTTTTTTTCGTAAAATGATACGATTAGGAAGGACCTCAAAAAATTACGACAAGGCAAAAATTTGGCATTCCAGTGCCTTAAGCAAATTTTTGGAAGTCAATGCATAGGCTTGGTCTACCAAGCCTAAACCAAACCAACTTTGGAATGAAATTTGAGGCAGATGTGTGCTTTCCGCTCATGTCTTAAGAAACGGGCGCTCGTTTATTAAAAACAAAATTAAAGTGTTAAAATGTATTTTTAATTTTAAAAAAAAAATTAGAAATGGGCACTTGTTTTGAAAAAAAAGGGGCACCCATTTTTTGAATTTAGGACCGGTTGCCCGAACCTAAAATGGGTGCTAGTTTTGAGAGACATCTCTCATTTCTACAAGACTTCCATGGAATTGGGACCCAACTTTGTGCATTGACCCAAATATTCCCCATTATTATGTGTAAAATGAATAGTTACACCTAAACAGAGGAGGTGAAAGAAAATATAAATTTTGAATAAAATCAAAGTATGATCATGAAATTAGATATAAGATTACAATTTTTCTTTTCTATTAAGATAGGTAATCAACATTTACAAGTAAGGAAATGACTCTAGAGTCTGTAAAAGAACTATTCACAACCCTGATTACATATAAAGTTACAAAATTAGGGGAGTGTTATTAACAATTTATAAGGCCTATTCTATTCAGAGTAAAGAACTAGCTAACCATTGTATCATTATGTCTATAGGGTTTACAAAAAGGAAAAGAATGATTTCAAATCTTCTAACTATTCCCAACCATCATTCTAGTTGGTTGTGCCCCTTGGGACCCATGGATTTTCCCTTTGAGTATTTTCTCATTCTTGTGTACTAGTTGATTCCCATCCTATTAGCCCCCTCTATACATTGAGAGTGACATAAGCATCCATATGTTCCTTGGGATCCACATGGAAATTTTGCATAAGACTTCAAATCCTCAACCTCCGCAGGGGCAAGAAATATTTGATATTCAACAACATAGTGCACAACCTGTACCTCATCTTTGTTTAATATAAGACTGCTCTCATGTATCAGCTTCATGAACTTACTCTTTGTGATGTTGAGCATCAAAGAAACATGTGTCATAATATTAAAATAGGTGCGTTTAAGTTTAAACTTAGTAAGTTCCCTTTTTTCAATCTGAAAAATCTCTTTGTTCTTGTCCTTCCAAAGAGTCCAAAGAACCTCAATTGTCAGTGCAAACCACAAACTATTAAGTTTAGAGAAAACATTTCAACATAACCATCAAGGATTTCACTCCAAGAAATATAAGATTTACAATTCCAACGACAAGGAGAACCAAGAAAAATAGACCAAATCTTGCGTGCATAAAGACATTCAAAGAAAAGATGTTCAAAAGATTCAATAGAGTTACATAGACTACATACAATATGAGAAAGACCTATTGAAGACAAGACATGACCCACAACAAGCTTTTTGATCAGGAGAAGCCACTTGAAACAAATTTTCTTAGGTTCATATTTGCCTTTCCAAAAATAGTCAAATAAAAACAACCAATTAGAAAGGGGATTAATATGCCCCCGATAGTGAGACACACATGTGATTAAAGAGGATTCCTTCTTCATATTATGGTATATTTGTTTAGTAGTAGTAACTGAAATTAAATTCACATCAGTCCATTTACAATTATTAAGAAATCTTGTAAATCAATTATATCTCCTTTAATATTTCTATTTACTGCCTTCTTGATGAGGGTATATGTTTTCTTCTGAGTATCAAGTATATTGAATTTGGACCTGATAAATTCCCATGACCCTAATTGCCCATCTTCCAAGATATCATGTATTACAAAGATCCCTTTCAAATTCCATAGCTTTGTAGAGAAACTTTTTGGTGAGAGACATGTTTACCATTATAGCACAACCCTCACCATATGGATTTGTCCCCCACATCATAAGAGGGAGCACCACCTACAACTCCCCTCCCTAGAATGAACTACCTCACCTAGACCCAAGCTTTCCAAAAATCTTGAAAGATTTTAGAGTCATACAATTTCATTTTGTAATCCCCCATAACTATGTCACATATTGGGACATTCTTCCACTATTTCCCTTTTTTGATGACTCACCTTTCAATATTATTTCTGATAAGAATCTTCTAGGGATCATTACCCCATAAAGCTTTAAGAACCCATTGGGTTGCAAGAGTAGTACCATGAACTTTAATTTCCTTTAGTCCCAACCCTCCTTGAATTTTTTCTTGACAACACCACTCCCATTTTATACAGTGTCTTTTCCTATTTCCTTTCCCATCAGACCATAGGAAATCCCTAAGGATATTTTCTAACATATTCACTTGGGATTTTGCAAACATCCATGTCGAGGCATAATAGATTTGATGAGTAGAGAGAACTTTCTGAACTATTTGAACCCTACCAGCAATAGACAATGATTGAGTTTGCCATTTGATGTATTTTTTATTGATTTTTTCATAAACCCATTCCCACATATTACCAAAATTGGGTTCCACCGAGAAAGGAATACCAAGATATCTGGAAATTTTGTTGGGCCCAACCCATTTCCACACTTTCAATTAACCAGGTAGGGGGTTCATTTGACCATCCTAATACAGTGGATTTGTGAGGAGAGATTTTTGAGCCCAATGCTTTGCAGAAGAGGTTAATCCTCTCCATGGCATTATCAAAGTTGTTTTCTGATAAACCTATAAATAATGCTTTTCCATTTGCGAATTGTAAATTTATTATTTTTTCTTGTTGGGGAGAGAAATGCCTTTTATAGGAGGTCCTAGACTCTGAGCCCTTAGAATATATAAAATAGCATCTACATCAATAACAAATAATGAAGGGGCTATTAAACACCCTTGTCCGATGGATCTCTAGAGATTTATAGGTTCAGATAGAGACCCATTGACATCAATGACTTTGGATGCATTTTTGAATAAAATGCCAATTCATTTACAATAAAGTTTTAGAAAGCCAAAGGCTTTTAGCATTCCAAGAAAAAACTCCCATTCTACCATGTCATATGCTTTTTTCAAAATCTAGCATCACCATTACAACCTCACATCCATCTGTTTTAGCCCAGTGCATAACTTCCCAACTGGTAACTAGGTTCTCCAAAATTTACCTACCTTGAATAAATCCTTTTTGAGTATAAGATATAAATTTTCTCAATAAAGGGGCGATTATCCTAGCTAGGATGTTAGCTAGGAATTTGTAGGAGAGGTTCACCAAAATAGTAGGCCTCCAATTTCTCACTAGAGTTCTATCACCTACTTTGGGAAGCAATTTGACAACCCCTTTGTTAATGGAAACTCCTAAAGATCCTTTAGTGAAAGCCTCTTCATATACATTCAAAAGTTTAGGCCTTACCCAACCTTTTTTTCTATTATAGAATTCAGAAGGGAGTCCATCCAACCCTGGAGTTTTCCCATTGGCAAAGGAATCAATGGTTGCATTAATCTCATCAACAAAGAGAGACTTGTTAAGAAAGGATTGGTCATATTCTATGAGTTTTGTGGGAATGAGTGTGAGACAATTACTTAGGGCTTCTTGACTGTCATTAGAGACCTTTGATGTGAACAAATTTATTAGAACTGGTGAAAAGTACATTTTATGTCTTCTGGGTCACTAGAGGGCCTGCCCTCAACTTGGATTTCTTTGATCAATTACCTTCGTTGTTTGGCTTTGATAATGTGGAAGAAGTGATGAAGGGTGCTCCCCTTAATACCACAAACACATAACAGAAAAAGAGAAACAACAACAATAGGCAAGAATAGAAAATTGGCTTCTTATTATCTCCACAAATGTGGAATTACAAACTTTTAGAATTACAATACGCAAAGTCACATGGGCATTCCCTTACAATATTCTATAGTACAAAGACTCGTATCAATACCCAGATCTACTACCCAGAACTATCCTAAATTGCCTAAGACAACACTACAGCCTTCCTTATATAGGCAATTTTCCACCGCCTGGGAAGGTTCTGGAATTTTAGCCAATAAGGCCAACCAAACCTATAATTATTTTATTTTAAATTTTATTACATCAAAGTCAGCTCAAAATAACTCTTGAAACCTGAACAAAAATTTTGAAGGAAAAATTATTTTCTGCCATTTTAGGTGGCCTGACTTCCAGAGACCATAAGTCATCACCAGTTGCTCTGATTGACTATTATGACCCCAATTCAGAAAGGGTGCAAGGAGCTCTACATTGCTTGAATCAAGCAAGCTTTACTTAGCCAAAAATGAGACCTCATCTGGGGCCTCTAAAGCCTTCAAAAATAAGTTCAAAGTTTCTATACCCTGCTGCCAATATCAAATATCTGTAATATCTTCAAAACTAGACCTGATCTAGCCATGAAACTTTATTGGCAGGCTGATATGATCGAGATGAACCTCCACATGTAAAATTAGAACATTTCGAGATCGTATGACAAACTTACTAAAAATAGCAGGTTTCCATAAATAGAAGCTCTGCACAAGATAGCCCTTATTGGAAACAAAACCATAAATATTTTTGGGTGATACAAGATTTCTCTTACATCCAGGATGCTCCTGCATCAAGAAGTAACTAGATCCTTTATATCCCTCACTAATCCAATTCATCTTGGCTCTAATTTCTTTCCCTTGTATCTTGTATCTATGAATAATTCTCAAGTTATGCTTAGTGTTGGGTAATTGGACCTCCAATACAGAGTTATTACCTTTTTTCTGAAGTTCTCTCTCTATGTTGTTCAACTTGTTCTACTAGAAAGACTCCTCCCTATTTCTATCAATTGCCAGTTTCTTGCCAATCACTTGAAAAATACTCTTCCAAGATTCTGTAATACCCCTCTAACCCTAATATAAGTTTTGTGTTTTTGAAAGAATTAAGATCCTTCGATGTTTTCTTACAGCTTAAGTTGTACATGATACTTGTTTGATCCATTCCTATATTTGTTTATAATAATTTCATAAGCTAGTACTCA
The DNA here is from genome assembly GCA_027943335.1 of Chamaecyparis obtusa. NCBI lineage: Eukaryota > Viridiplantae > Streptophyta > Pinopsida > Cupressales > Cupressaceae > Chamaecyparis > Chamaecyparis obtusa. Next base: position 512,435 of record BSBK01003871.1, read on the forward strand.
ATGATTCTAATATCAGACATACTATCTAAAGGTATCATTTTTGTATGTATTTATCTCCATGTATGTATTGAGTACCTACAAGACCTTTATGAACATAGTTAGGATGTTATATGATATGTACTTGATAGATATATATAAGTGGTTATTTATATTTTCTTCTATTAAGGTTACTTTGGATGAATCTTGTATCTCACTTGATGATTTGATTATGTTGATTTATTATTAGTATTGATAAGAGACTAACACAATGCTTCAGATTCTAACCTTCGTTATGATGATGCTACATGCTTTGAGTGTATATATATACATGATGTGTTTTCATGATTCAGGATGAAGTCGTAGTTACTCACATAGTTGAGGTCCACACGATGTATCGATCCTGGTCATCTATCTACAATGTTTTCTTTTATATGTATATCCGTGTATATGTATTTCTTCTTTGTGATGTAGGCTTGCAGGTACCGGGCATCGACTTCACCTGGCTTCACAGGTCTAAGCATGCCCTCAAATCCTCGATGGTTGTTGTTATGGAGATAGTACTAAGGCCCCTACATGAGTCTTCCTTTGTCATTATTCCAATTTGGGAATATTAGGGTTCCTTCTTTGTCAGTCAACTTTTGGGTCAAAAACCCAGATCCAACGCACCCGGTTGGGCATGGTTGTAGTTAGTGCCTTGTGGCCACTTGAATTCATTTGGTTGTATGATTTGTTTACTCATTTTATTTATTTCTCCTTCTTGGTATGATTCTTAGTTAATCTTTCTATGTTGTGTTTTAGGAGTTTGGCTTGACTTTCCTTGTTGACTTTGGTTGACCTTGTTTGATCTTAAGGTTTTCTCGATATGTTTCATAGTTGATTTTTATGGCCTCTTTTGATGATCAGATTTATTTTGAGGCATGTGATTTTATTCTACCTCAGTGTTATATCCTATAGCAATTATAAATAGGTAATAATATTGTGATCTATTACTTCATAATCTTATAGATTATAGTGTTTGGTATTTGGCATGTATCTATCTATATATATATATATATATATATATATATATATATATATGGGTGCACACATATATATATTTATATATATATAATATATATGTGATTATATGTTAATTATTGTAGATATTGTTGATGGTGTATATTTTGGGATTAATGTAAAGTATAATATTATTAATAATTAAATATTAAATAATGCGAGGTATATTATTCTCAATTGTTAATTATTAATAATGAGGATAGGTTATATATATAGATATTGATGTAATTAATGATGGCATATGCATATATGTTAGGATAATATTACATATGTGTATGAATAAATACAAATAATCTTTTATTGTATATTTGAGTAATATAGTTGTATGATATTAAGTTATTTTATAATACCCTTTAGTTAAGAGTTAGTTGGGAGTTGGTTACTTTTCCTCTCAACCTTTGGAAATCTATTTATATGCAACACTTCCTCATTTTAAGGGAGGAGATTTTGGGGCTGAAGCATTGAGGAGAGGATGGCCTTACTTTTCATGGAGATTTTGGAGAGAAAACTTGGAGATGTGAGGGAGAGTTTGTAAGCATATGTCTTTAAGAATTTTTGGTTATCTTTGCTTTTGGGAGAGAGACATTTTTGTGAGAATTTCAGTAGTTGAGAGAGGGATTCTTTTCTGTGGAATTATTTCTTTCTTTCATGGAGATTTCTGAAAGTGGATAGGGTTTGAAGGATGCATCTCAAGTTTGGAATTGTCTTCTCTTTTGTTTCCTTCCTTCTTCGATTCAACCTTCGTAGGACATGAGGTATGGATTGAATATTTTAGTTACTTTATGTCTCTGATAGATTATGGATCTATTTATATATTATAATTATTTATTATATCTGTACTTTTCATTTCTATGGTTATTTTAAAGTTTTGAGTTTTTGTTTGTAAGAATTGGCATGTGTTTTCCTAGGGTTTTTAGCAACCCATTTTTGGAGATCTATTATTATAAAAATTTAAATTGCATCTAGGGTTTTACTAAATTGATTTTATAGAAGTAAAATTCATAGATCTCAAATGGGTATCTCTCTGATTTTATTTTTATGGTCTAATTAATGCCTTATTTTTGACATTTTGGTAGACTATGCCTGTCCATTCTTGATTCCGAATTTTCTGTCAAATGTATTCGTATGCTACAGGCTGATATGATCATATAAAAGTCTGAATTTGATATCAAAGATTCTACTAAGTCTTATATTTCATTTCAAATTTGTTTGGTGAATTTTAGTTATGTTTTGTGAAAATTACAACCGTTTTGGTGAAGGCAGGTCTGAACCCTAACTAGAATTTTCTGTTTTAAACCAGAAGTCATAACTTTCTTTCCCACCATTGGATCTTCTGAAAAATCAAATTGAGAGTCCATAATTATGTTATCTAAATCTCCACTGAAGATATTTCCTTTATTATTTGTTTTGTGGAAGATATGGTTGACTGTTCTATGATGACTATTCTTTGCATTTAATCCTTGCTTGAAATAATTCAGTTTAAGAACATCATTAAGTTTTAAAGTTTCGTATGGTTACCAGAGGCTATTAGAATTTTTTTTAGTTAATTAGATCTATTTATACTCTGAATATGTTTATAATATTACTTGGATGTCTTCTTATATGTTTGGAACATTCTGAATGTCATATTGGGTTTAGGGTTGTCAAGTGGACTAGGGACAACATATGTTTTCCTAAAATCAATCAAATGTTGTTATGGAATTGATATGAATTCTTGATGATGAATCTATTATGTTCTTATGATTTTTTATATGTATGTTAGGGAACCTAAGTACACTAGGTGAGTGGCTCATAGTGAGGGGCCGGGGCCCTAAGTGGCTAGTACCAGGATAACCTACTATGAGTTATTTAATCAAGTGATAACCTAAATAAATGAATTGGGAATGGGAGATTTTTGGAATGGGAAATTACACACTAATCAAGATTAATTGTGCCTCACCTATGCCTTTAGTGCTATTAAAGACTAAGGATGGGAGTGGGAGAAGGTACCTATGTATAGGTACGACTGGATGACCTTATCTGTACGAGAGGCATTCAGTTCTGCATGTGCCTACTTGGGGGCCAGGGCCAAGAGTGGCTAGTACCAGGACAACCTAAGGGGTGAGGGCTATGCGATGATGCTCACCTAGCTTGTAGCTTAGAGTCTCTACCAAATTTGATCATGCCTCTAGTAGTCCTTGTGGTCTTCTTGTCTTTTTTTTTGTGTTGTGACTTTGGGTAAATTTTATCACCACTTTAGGAATTTCCCAGTTGTTACCTCTTGTATGGGCCTTTGGTTCTATCTCCTAGCTTGGGGGAGTGGGCCTATTGGTTCCACATGGTTGGGTGGTTAATATTTATATCGAGGTATTGATCATGATTCTTTGGATGATCCTAGCACATATTCCTTTCCAAATCTGCAGTTGAAGATTTCTTATTGGATATTTTAATATGTTGAGATGTTCTTATGTATCTGTATTCATGTAATTTTAATCTCCTAAAAGGAGTCTTGTAGTATTGATGTAATCTCAATTCAAGGCAATGCTAAGGGAATGGGTAGTTCTAGGTAAAAGAAAGGGAAAAGAATGTGGAATATTGGACATGTTACTAGCATTAAAAGAAAGAATTTATGTTATTTCTCCTATCCTCTTATGTTGTCCATATGTAAAGGAAATAATCATAAATATAGTTATATATAATGATGTATCACAAAAATAATGTATTCTCTCTTGATGAAAAGATCCAAGGAAATTATTGAGAAATGATAGGTTAGTGATTGGAATTATTAACAATGAATGGTTATGAAACAATGCAATAAAATAGTAACTTGATTATAATGTTAATACTTGGTTCATGTTAATGAAATACCTAGGATAATGCCTACCTTAATGAATATTAATCTCTCACCTAAATTATTAGAGAAAAGTGATATAAAGGATAGTAGATGTAGATGAAATCAATATGAATTTATGGAATGAGTTGATAAAAGGAATAATGATGTTGGATGATTAACCTATGTTTAATAAAAGAAATAAGTTAGGGACATTTAACTTGGTGCATTAAAATGAATGTAGATCTTTTAAGCTCATGATTCTGTGAATATCTTATGCATGTAAATGGTTTATATGATGTTGCTTTAGTAGCGACGTTAGGGAACCCGGGAGGACTTAAGTTGTATAAATCTTACATTCAAGTAGTAGAAAATTATTTCTTCTTTTAGAAATATGAAGTGTAATGATGAATATTATTCGAGTTGAAATAAATAAATAAAATAAAAAAATTCACTACTTGCATTTTATAGAGGTTTTATGTCTTGTCCTCTTGGGTTGCCTAGCGGAGCATTACAGATTCAACCATCAAATCCCATATCATAATAGCATCTGTAAGATGATTACAAAGCTTTGTAAGGTTTGTGATCATTATAATAGCATCTACATTGTCAGGGTCATCAAGTAGTGAGATATTGAGTTTAAAAGAATTAGGTCTCTTATTATCATCATCAAGGTTAACACTACTTTCAATCTTGATACAAGTTTGAATAGGGGAATGATATGAGATTGATGCTAGGAAGACCATTACTGGAGCATGATTACCTTCTAGGATGAATGAAAAGGTAGATATATCTCCATAGAATCTATAAAGCCTACAATATACTCTTTGCTTTCTTTTCTGGTTGTTGCACCAAGTCAACCAGTTATCTTGGAACTTTCCATGCATATATTCCATTGGGTCAAGAAGATTAAATTTTCTTGTTAACTTCTTCCAAAAGAACAACTCATTTCCTTTCCATGTATGGGAAAACCCTCCTATTTTATTTTCCCTATGCTCTACCATATTGAAATCTCCTACAAAAAGTGAAGGAATTTTTGGAAGATGAAGACAATGCCACTCCCAAAGCTCTCTCTCTCTCTCTCTCTCTCTCTATATATATATATAAATTTTTGCTTCATAAACATTGAAAATCCCAAACACCTCTGCACTACATATAAAGGTCACCCAAATAACCCTTTGACATGTTGAACACCCATGACTTTCAATTTTCTCCTCCCATCTGGGATGAATGAGAATGGCCACTCGTCCTTTACATCTCTCATGATTTGAGTGAAAGCCAATTACTTTATCCCAAAGGAATTTAAGAGTAGTATGGACTTGAAATCCTACAACTTTAATTTCTTGTAAACAAATAACATCCTTAGAAACCAACTGATTACACCATCTCCTAACCAAACATCCCCTATCAGACATCTCTAGGCCTCAAAAATTCCAACTATGGATGTACATCATCATTAATTACTTAGGGGGTGTTTTTTTACTTTTGTATAGTCTATTAAAACAATCTGGGAGGTTCTTCTTTCCTCTACTTCCATTTGACAAGGAGCTCCTATCTCCAGTCTTCCTTTTCTTTATGACAACCTGTATGAATTGGACCTCATTATTGGAAGTCACAATTTTCAATGATCCAGAGGGATAGTTGGTTCTACAAGAAGGGGTTATTGGTCCTTAATACTTTTCTTGAATTCAACAACCTTTTCATTAATAAATATAATGCCTAATTGTTGGGAATTCAATATGGAGGGGTTGTACTATCATTAAGGGTCTCTTTAGACAACAACCTTGGAGGGTGGGTAACAAGGGGAGTGAGATTTTAATCCTCCACTGGCTTCTGAACATGGACAACTTCAAATTCTTCATCAAATTGTTCAACAAAGTCTGAAGGTTTTATTAAAACACCAACATAAGATTGTATATTCTCTGAGGATAAGGATTTGTTTGGATTCGGATCCCTATTAGGGTTACTTGGCATATCATTTTTATATTTGTCATCAACAAAATTTTTATCACCATTATTAGTGCTACCCTTATTTCCAGACATCCTTCCTTGGTATATTTGTTGCATCTACAATGGAAGCAAGCATTTAAATTTCCTAAGAGGGAGACTTCCCAACAAAAAATTTCACCATCAAATTCAAGAGAGATACAATTAGGAATGTCTAGTTCCGGTGTTAAAAAAACCAAGAATCTAACATTCAGATAGCGAAGAGTGACTCATGACTGTTCAATTTGAAGAACTCAACCCTGGGGTTTAAAATTTTGGGAAATAAAGGGCCAGAATTCCACATGCATGTTTTTTAATTCTGCCCAGACTAGAGTCTACCTAGCAACAAATTTTTCAAAATTACGTTTTGGAGACCAAGGGTAAACCCTAAACATGGAGCGACCAACATTCTAGAATCTCTTTTCCAACAATCTCTCCTACATACTGTGATTCTTTAAAAAAAAATAAAGAGCCCTTTTTGAATCATTCTACAGTAGGTAACATATATTCCAAGTTTTTTACCCCATACTGAAGCCAACCAATCATCAAAAAACTTGCGAGCATGCATTTATTCTTTATTTAAGAAAACAAATAAAATTTCAATACTCTTAAGCCTATTGTGTTCAAATTTAATAGCATTTAACATGTCCGCATTAGGTGAAAGAGAGAGAGTCTTCATACCCAAAGAAGGAAACCTACCATGGTCTCCTCTGTCTCCACCAGACTGGGAATTTCCTCCATTGGTTCATCCACCTCCATTGGCTGAGGCCCGTCCTCCTCCCATTTCTCCCTGTACTGTGTCCACAATCCTTGTGCTGAAGAGTCGAGTCATTAAATTCTACATTGGCCGAGAAATTCGAAGAGCTATCAGTGACCACTTGCTTATAGGAAAGTTTTTCGTTTGGTTTAACAACATTAGTATCTTCTACAAGTTTATTAACCCCATTAATACCACTTGCTTCCACATCACCCATAATAATTTCTCCATCAATTCCATTATTATATGGCTCTCCGATCACAGGCACGAACCAAGCAGGTGGCAAATAAAACCCCAAAAAATAGAGGCAAAAAAGGTCACAAAACCAACATAACAACACACAAGGGAAATAAAAGCACACAAGACTTGTCAAATGACAACAAAGGAAACATCAAAAGAAACACACAAAGGATGACACTTGTATTTCACGCAAGACAAGGCAAGATGAAAATGTCAGCAACAATCACGGCGTTAAGTTGCTAAGCAAAAATCTCTCAAGATCAATTTTTTCTTTTTTTTTTTACTATTATTTTCATATAAGATTACAATTCAAAATTTGATTATTAAAATAATAGACTAGTACATAAAATTGAAATTGAATAGAAAAGACATGTCTAAGATGTGCTTAATCAAATGGTTAAGCAATGTGGATATAAATATGTATCCAATTTAACCCTAAGATGGGAAATAATGAACACATGAAACTTGAATAGAGCTGCAATATATTACCCTAAGTTGTAAGGCCATATGAAATATTGAAAAAAAAGGACCATACGATAAACATAAGAAAGAAAATAACCAAAAATTTTATTAAGAATTAGTCATTTGAACATAAAGACTTGCACAAATATTTAACATTAATATGATAGTATTTAATATATTTTTCATGGAAGAATCTACTTATCAATGTAAAAGTAATGAGGGTTATAGAAAATACCTATAGAAGGAAAAAATTGAATGTGATTACTAAGAGGGAAAAGTAGTAAATATATGTACATCATTATTAAGAGAAAATCATTAGATATTTGTATGTCATTATTAAGAGAAAATGTTTTTAATATAATTCATTTGAAAGTGGAGAAAAACTTAGACAAATCTACGTTGTTTATTTAATGACCATGTATAAATTGAGAAGATAAATGAATACGATCTCTTTTACTATCCCTATTAACAAGGGTTCTAATATTTTAGTTATATAAAAATGTATAATGAGGAGAAAAACAAAATACCTAAGAAAATGGAGTGTGGTCTACCACTCATAAGAGAGTGCACATAAAGGATAAGGATATTCCCCCACTTTAGCAGCACAAAATTGTCTTGAATCATATTCGAGATCCTATAGAGGAAGGTGAATATAAACAAGCTACTATATGCATTTATTATTATTATTATTGTTGTTGTTGTTGTTGTTGTTGTTTAATTTGATAGAATACTATGGATGTATCTTGGAATTGATTATTCTTCATCAGCTCAAGAGATCTATGATATGGGAGCTTGAAGAATTGGCAATTTAAAAAATTTAAACTTAATTTGGGAACTACACCTTTATAAAGGATGGATAAAATCTTGATGGAGTTCTAATTCCTAAAGAAAGTATTTGTAAAAGTAGATATTCTAAGGAGTATGTATTTATGTTTTCTCAATGATTATATTTGGTTGTGATATTGCTAGTAGGATTCAACTGTGTACCCTTCGATTCAAACTCATTTGCCCCTGTTTCATGAGTGAAATCTATGTAGAAATAAGACAATTTGACTTGCTAAGGAAAATATCTCCTACTTATATAAATATTATGTTGTGTTTCAGGTAGACCTTAAAGATGGTATTAGAAAATCAAATTTTACATTTGTAATAATGTAATTTTAGTTCCATGTGCTCGGATCCCTTCTTCCAAGTTTCCAACTTGTGTGAAGACTAAAAGATTAAGTGTGTTTGACTCTTCCATCAAAATAAAAATTTCAAAAATAATTGTGAGGGTTCTATGAGGGCTTCACAAGAGTTGACTAAGCTTCATGTCTACTATGTCTATTGGTAGGTTAACTTTTGATCAGTCAATAATGTTGCATGCATTGTCAAAATATTGAATGGTTCGATGACTAAGTCCATATCTTTTTTTGGGTTACATATGGGCGTATAAGAATCTATGTTTGTTTACAATATCCACAATTTACACCATAATGTAAATATTGGTAAGAGAAAAATCAAATTGGGATCATATTTTTTGGATCACAAAGATTTTGTTAGAAACCATATACTTAATATGTACAAATTGTATAGGTTTTGTCCTAAATTTTAAGTTATTCACGAATAGAAATTGGAAACCTCTTCTAAAAGAATAAATTATCATTTAATCTTGTGTTATTATGTCCTTCATATCTAAATTTGGTTATTCAAAAGAATATGATCATGTTTTGTAATTCACTTTGTCAAATTCCTAAGCATTAGACCTTTACTTCCCTTGTTTGGATCCATAATATGACAACTTTATTTCTAGCCGGGCATCTAGGATAGATTTTTGAACCAATCTCTTGTTTGAAAGTCATCAAAAGGTTATCTAAATGGAGGTAGAATTTGGTAGATTATCTTGGTGGATGGGAGATAAGTCTCATGACCATTTTATTACTCCTTGCAATCTTGAACAAAATGATGCATAACATTTAATATATCCTTAGGATAACAATAGTAAAAACATCGGTGATTGCTCCTTGAAAGGATAGGGGATGGCATCCTCTTGTGTAAGGGATGTGATTTTGTTTGGGACATTAAGTTTGAGGGCCTCAATCATAAACCGAATAATGTCGTACAAACATTAAAGGGAGTGAATATGAATTGGGAGTAGGATTGGATTGAAGATAAATAAAGCGAAAAATAGAACCTTATAGTATCATCTTCTTAATGACTTGAAGATCATCTACATTGATGTAATCAAACAATATGAATGTACTATAATTGATTCTTTTAATTTGAGAACAATAAACACATTTATAATTATTAAATTTTAATAGCCTATGACTAATTAATCAATAAATTACCAAAACTCCATACTTAAATCATAAGTTGTGACCCTTAAACTTGAAATAAATTAAAACTAATATACACTTATCGCATTATTTACTCATATATTTTACACATAAATTTAAGATACTTTCATATTATTCATATATATGTGTACAGTCTATTTATTAAATGATTACAAGGAACGTTGCGAGTGGAGAAGTTGAGTCGGCTCCATAAATTGTGCAAGCTCCCTCTCATTTTTCTTAACTTACTCCTATAAAAACAAGTAAAGCTATGGATCAAAATCTACCGATCCAATCAAGCAGCTAAGACAAGTCATCTTGATCAAGCCTACAGCATCAGAACATAAAGGCGCAATTTGTATTTGAGCGAGCTTAAGATAGTGTTTAGGGTTTATCTGTTTGTAGAATTCGAAGCATCCGAGCCATGTAGAGACATCAGCCGGTAGAGAAGCCTCACCATGACGTCCCTCCTATGGATAACGAGATTCGCATAACTGGCGAGGGGAGGACAAGCAACTATATTGCGTATGCATTAACTCTGCTAGGGGACAGAGGTTTATCTACAGTTGTGTTGAAGGCAATGGGAAATGCAATCAGTAAGGCAGTAACAGTTGCAGAGGTCATTAAGAGGAGGATTCCATATCTTCATCAGAACACAGAAATTGACGCTACTCCTATAACATATACTTGGGAGCCTCTTGAGGAAGGTTTTTTGTCTTTGGAAACAATGAAGCACGTATCCGCAACAACAATCACTTTGTCCACAACCCAACTTGACACATCATCTCCAGGTTATCAACCACCACTGCCAGTTGATGAGGTAAAGCCTCTTATTGAATATGAGGGACAGCACTCTCAAATTGTGCCAGGCATGCATGATGATTACGAGAATCGTTATTCTCTTGGCATGCGTGATGATAATCTCCCTCCTCGAAGTCCAAGATGTGGTTGGGGTAGATCTAATGGCAATGTTTTTGGTAGACGTCGAGGCCGTGGTCAAGGTAGTTTTAATCACAGAGGCCGGAGAGCGAGGTGGATCACGGTAGAAGTGGTGGCAGACAGATAATTGTCAGGAATTAAAGCAGTGCGTTTTAAATACGAAAAACTTGTTTTTCAAACATTATATTTTTTGTACAAATTTGCATTTTCTTGAATGTATATTCAAGCTTGCATATGTAGAGAATGAAATTTTTTATATGTAGAGAATGGAATTTTTTTTTTATGGTTATATAATGGAGAAAATTAATTATATAAATCTTAATTGTGTTATTTTAAATTAGTCACACTAAATTATATTTTTAATTAAGAGTGTCCAAGATTATTTATTAAGAGAGAAAAGTAGTAAATATTTGCACGTCATTATTAAGAGAGAAGGAAAAAAATGAATGTCATTAAGTAGTAAATATTTGTACGTCATTATTAAGAGAATAATAAAATATTTGTATGTCATTATAAGAGAAAAGGTTTTTAATGTAATTCATTTTAAATTTGAGAAAAACCTAGACAACTCTGCATTGTTTATTTTCTGAGCATGTATAAATTGAGAAAAAAAATGAATATGATCTCTTTTACTATCCCTATTAACAAGGGTTCTAATATTGTAATTATATAGAAATGTATTTAATGAGGATATGAATAAAATACATAAGTAAATGGAGTGTAGTATACCACTCATAAGGGAGTGCACATAAAGGATAAGGATATTCCCCCACATTAGCAATATAAAATTGTCTTGAATCATATTTGAGATCTTACATAGGACGAAGAATATAATCAAGGTACTATCTGACGTAGATGCATTTATTATTATTATTATTATTTTGTTGTCGTCGTTGTTGTCATTGTCGTTGTCATCATCATCATTGTCGTCGTCGTTGTTGTCATCGTCGTCGTCATCGTTGTCGTTGTCATTGTCATTGTTGTTGTTGTTGTTGTTGTTTTTATTGTTTAATTTGATAGAATACTATGGATGTATCTTAGAATTGATTATTGTTTATCAGTTCAAGAGATCTATGATATGGGTGCTTGAAGAATTAGTAATTTAAAAAATTTTAAATTGAATTTAGGATCTACACCTTTTTAAAGGATGGATAAAATCTTGACGGAGTTCTAATTCCTAAAGGAAGTCTTTGTAAAAGTAGATATTCTAAAGAGTATATATTATGTTTTCTGAATTAGTATATTTTGTTGTGATATTTCTATCATGATTCAAATGTGTACCTTTCGATTTAAACTCATTCACCCATGTTTCATGAGTGAAATCTATGTAGAAATATCACAATTTGACTTGCTAAGGAAAAGATCTCCTACTTATATCAATATTATGTTGTGTTTACGGTAGACCTTAAAGAGGGTATTACAAAATTAAATTTTACATTTGTAATAATGTGATTTTAGTTTCATGTGCTTGGATCCCTTCTTACAAGTTTCCAACTTGTGTGAGTAATAAAAGATTAACTGTGGTTGACTCTTCCATCAAAATAAAAATTTTAAAAATAAATTAGAGGGTTCTATGAGGGATTCACAAGAGTTGATAAAGCTTCATGTTTGCTATGTCTATTGGTAGGTTAACTTTTCATTAGTCCATAATGCTTCATGCCTTGTCAAAATATTGAATGGTTTGATGACAGTCCATGTATTGTTTGGATTACATATGAGTGTATAAGAATCTGTATTTATTTACAATATCCACAATTTACACCATAATGTAAATTATGGTAAGAGAAAAATTAAATTGGTATCATATTTTATGGATCACAAAGATTTTGTTAGAAACCATATACTTAATATGTAAATTTTATAGGTTTTTTCCTAAATTTTAAGTTATGCGTGAATAAAAATTGGAAACCTCTTCTAAAAGGATAAATTATCATTTAATCTTGTGTTATTATGTCCTTGATAACAAAATTTGGTTATTCAAAAGAAAACATAAGCACATTTTTTGATTCTCTCTATCAAATTCCTAAGCATTAGACTTTAGTTCCCTTATTTGGATCCATACTGTGACAACTTTATTTCTAGTCGAGCATCTAGGATAGATTGTTGTACCAATCTTTTGTCTAAAAGTTATCAAAAGGTTAGATAAATGGGGGTATAATTTGGTAGATTAACCTGGTGGATGGGATATAAATCTCATGACCATTTTATTACTCCTCACAATCTTGAACAAAATGATGCATACCATTTAATAGATCCTTAGGATAAAGATAGTAAAAACATAGGTTATTGCTCCTTGAAAGGACAGGGGATGGTATCCTCTTGTGCAAGGAATATGGTTTTGGTTTGGACATTAAGTTTGAGGGCCTCAATCATAAACTGAATAATGGCATACAATCATTCAAGGGGGTGAACATGAATTGGGAGTAGGATTGGATTAATGAGAAGAAAAGAAAAAAATATAACCTTATAGTAGCACCTTCTTAATGACTTGAATATCATCTACATTGATGTAATCAAATAATATGAAAGTACTCTAATTGATTCATTTAATTTGAGAATAATAACACATTTATAATTATTAGATTTTAGTAGCCTATAACTTATTAATCAAAAAATTACCAAAATCCATACTCAAAAATCATAAGATGTAACCCATAAACTAGAAATAAATTAAAAGTACTATGCAATTATCGCATTATTTACTCATATATTTTACACATTCCAGTTACTTGTAATATCTTAATTCTTTTTCCAAGCACAAACCAATCTTATAAATGACAATTTTTTGTGTAACATTTTCTTTGTTCCACTTGCAATGTGTGAGAAGTCTTCTTAAGCCAATCAACCTACGTTGAGTTGCTCAGACATATGCATGTATAAGACTAGTATTCAATTTTTTTAAACCAAATTTTTCTTTGCATTATATTATATTTGTTTTAGGTTCAAAAAGGTTGTAATTCAACTTGCTTAACCAAGCTCATGGAAATATTTGTGCAAAGGTCAGCTTTTTATTTTGTAATCCATTTTCCCTTCCCTTCATGGGTTGTCTCAATTTGTAATTTATTTTCCTTAAAGGGGTCCTATATTAAAAACCATGAAGGGCTTATAAAATGTGGCATTCTATATAGACCAACATAGATTTTCTTCTTCTTCTTGTGCAAGTTGATTTGGTCATGTGCTCTTTTTATTAACTCTATGAGTCGTAAAATGCACCATCCCTATTGTTTGAAATTGAAGAAAGGTAAACTCTAAATATAAATATCATTTGTTAATTCCAATTTTTTCATTCTTTTCTTTCCTCTTTGTATAGTAACATTAAAATAAGTCATTTTATGAAAAATAGTATGTGCTACAACTTTTTATCGAGTGCTGAGTACTAGAAGTTTTAGAGGTGCATATTTTTCTTTGTATTTGTGTTATTTTAAATTATAGTCACACTAAATTATAGTTTTAATTAAGAGGGTCCAAGATTATTTTTTGTAAAGCTTTTATTCTTCTTCCTACAATATCTTAAGTTTGTAGTGCACTAAACTAGACATATCTCTATTACACACAAAACTATCAAAGTGTTAAAATCTAGGGGTTTTTGATATGTACACTCAAGTATAAGGTATTATAATCAAGCACTGACACTGTTTTTAAAATTTCTCAAAAAAATAAAAACAAAAATCAAATAAAAACATAATGGACTTATCCAGGTTTTATAAAAATATTCCAATGTACCAATTAAGAATATATTCTCTTTATTTAACATTTAAAATTCTCTCTCTACTCTTTTTATTAAATATATATCTTATTCACCTTACAAGTATTAATAGTGATATTTAAAATTAGGAGTGCTTGAGTTTCAAAATCTCCCTAATCACTCTTAGTAGAAAAAATCTAAAACACATCTATTTGTGAATTTTAATTTTAATTATGAAAGTCAATTTAATTTATTTAATTAACACATTTATACATACAATATTTTTAAAATGACTATCTTTTAGTTTCTTAAAATTTATAAAATTGCGAATTCTAAGGTTAAGTGTTACAGATAAAAAATTGTATTCATTATTCTAATGCAGTTCTTTTCTTTAAAAATAAAATTCTATTAGAATTTAAATAGATTATTGTAATGGTCAACATGATAATTGATCTTTGCAATAGATATGTTATATTGTAAGGAATAAATGTGGATAATACTATGCTATCCTCTCATACCTTTATTTTATCCCGCTTTGTTAGAATATTTTTTAGAGAAATAGTCTTACGAGTTACTTTGATTAATTTTCAATAAGTTAGTAGATTTCTATTTCAAAATTCCATACCTATATGCCATTTTTGTACACTCTAAGTTAGTATCACACAAATAATTATTTAGTTTGAACATTTTTGTAGCTAGGACTATATTTCTTGGCATGATCAAATATTTTGACTAAACCATATAATGTGATGTGGTCTAATTCTTTCAAATTTGATATTTCTTGTTCTAAAGGTGAATTTTCATGTATATGATTCTTTTATTGGAAATTCAAAGAAAAAATGTTTGTACGAGTGTCTAGAAAAATGTATTTTAAGTACATCATCACATGCCTTTATGATCATCATGAATTGACATCAAGTATCCAAGATACCCTCAATAATATCTTCTTAGTACCATTCTTAGAATTTTCTTACTTAGGTTATTTTCATTAGAAATATTATATATAGTTTGTGTTTGTTAATGTTTATACATTGGGAAATAGATTTGATTGCTACCAATAAATTTATTATACTTATCATTTCCTTATACTATACTTTTTGAGGAGAATGATTATTGAATAAAAATGACCAATGATGGAAAGTAGAATGTAGGATGTCATATGCGTTCTTAATAACATTAAGTTACTTACAATACACTATATGGTGGACCACTTTAATAGGCTAGGCGGCTTGAATAATCATATTGTTGTATAAAATAAACTCATAATATCTCATATAAAATCTCATACTCTTAAATGTAAATGTTAATGTCACATTCTAATATTTTATTATAATATACTATTAATTTAATTTAATTGACATTAACATAAAATCTTTAAAAAATAATTATTTTATCATCCAATCTAAATATTTTAACTTATTTTTAGTAAAAGAATATACAAGACCCAAATATATTTAATATTCTCAAAGAATGATTACATAACTAATATTATTCAAACTATTAGGCCATTTTCCAGTCAGTGCAAAATTCTTTGAAAATGGCCTTTTCCTTGCAAGCTTTGTTAAGTTGTCCTGCTCGACCCGCAGTCATAGTTTTATGTGTGATGAAAGTCCATAGTGTTTCATGGTTTGAGCTCTTAGCCCTATGTGCTTCATGTTGTCACCTTGCTCTAGTTCAAATCACACGTACTGAATCGCAAAACCCAGGGAATTATTCAAGTTTTAAGGTTTGCAGGAAACAATTTCAGAATGTGCATAAGTGTCGAAAACCCACAATGTTTTTAAAAACCCATGATGTTTTCGGCTTCCCTGCTACCTTTTGGTCTGTCGATAACCCTGCGTGTTTTCGATCTTTTTCTAAAAACCCTCGTTGTTTTTGACCTTTGCCTTCTAGCTTTGTGTACTTGTCTTTTGATGCCAAAAATGTTGTGTGTTTTCGACCTCGGTCTTAACTGCGCAAGTGCGATCGTTGGTGGGTCCCAATTCTTCCCATTGCCCAGTGTGGTTAAAGTTCAGACAGAATCAATGGTTGTCGCATGTTCGCATGGTGAAGATGCACGGTGTTTATCCTTCGCACTTTTGTGACAGCTGTCAAATTTTCTTGTGTGGGCATGAAGTGGGCCCAGTGTTAGAAGGGAAGCAGGGGCACATGTTCTTATTGGTTGTCGCATGATCGCATGTCAGGAATTTCTGACATGCGACCATGCGACCGGTTGACATCTATCACTTGGGGCCCGTTGGTGAATAAGTGCAGTGGGACCTATCTGCTCGGTGGCACTGATGTGTCAATTTTCTATTGGTTCCCTACGATGAGTTGGATTTCATGTCAGCGGGGCCCGGTGTTAGAGATTTAAGATCTATGGTCAGTGTGTGATTGCATGGAATATTCTCACCCCATGCGATCATGCACCCACCGTTCGATTGGATGTCGATGGGTTTGTTCGCAGTGGGGCCGTTTGGGCTGAGGTGTCATCACTTGATCTGATGAGCTGGGCAATGATTTGGACTTGTCAGTAGGCCCAGTATTTCTTAGGTGGAATGACAATGTAGAAGAGATCTACGGTTGCCGCATGATTGTGAGGAATATTCCTCCCCTTTGCGATCATGTGACCACCATCTGATCTTCCCAAAGGGTAAGGCTTTTCTCAGCGGTGGGTCCAGTGTTAGGTGTTGCGGAGTTGGAAGCTTTTCATTGGTCGACAGGTTTGTGATAAGGCATGCGGCAAGGTAAAAGGGGGTGAGGTGGCAGTCTTGTTGCCTTGTCGCATGATCTCAAGGGCCATCTTTCAGCCATGCGATCATGCGACAAGGGTGTCACATTGGTGGGGAGCGATGACATGGTGCCGATGTGGAGGCTTGTCACATGTTCGCATAGCCCTTTTCCTAGCTATGCGATCATGCGAAAACTATTTGGACGTCGCAGTTGCGGAGTTAAGGCGGGTCCACTGTGCGGGTCTTGCCGGAGTGCTCAGTTTTGATTGGTTGTTGACTGGTGGTGGGGCCGAGGACTTCTTAGGATGGTTTGTGATTGGCATTGTGTGGTTAAGAAACCGCGGTTGCATGATCACAGATGTTAATTTAGAGCCATGCGATCATGTGACCAGGCATAAAATGAAGCCCGTTTTCCTGTGGCAGTTAAGTTGATGACCGCGCGATTGCATGACTAAGGGCAAATAGTTAAGGAACATAAAGCTCGTGAAATGCAAAGTAGCCATTTGATTTCCAATTTGAATCTTCTGAGGGTTTCCAGCGGTAGAAAGGACTGAATTTCAATGCAGAAGTGATTGGAACTGGTAAGAAGTAATTTGTTTGCCATTGCAGTGTGGTCTAGGGTGTGATGATCATTTGCAGGGATCTGTACCTTGTAAGGAATGAACAAGGAATGGCTCAAGGTGTGTTGCAGGGTGGTTGATTTGACTTGTTCTCTTAGTGAATTTGTGATCTTCTGTACACTGTTTTGAGAATTATCATAATTGGAGATCATCTTTGATCTGTTTCTTTGAGATTGCTTGGTTTCCTGCCCCTGTAATAAATTTTGATATAATTTTTGCTATGGTTAGCCGTTGTAACCCTGACCCTAGTCACCCTAAGCTTCATGCAATCTCTTTGAGATTCCCAAGGTGGCTAATGGTATAAGTTGTTGAATTTTTGACTTTCTAAGGGTTCCATTCTGTTTGGTTCCTATGGGAAGTAGTAAACTCTATCGCATTGTAGGAGGCTGAATAGAATTTTTTTGCATCTTTTGTAGGTTATTGAAGTGGTAGTCTCATTTCTGGTATAGACATGTACATGACTCATCATACTTAATACAATTTTTTCAAGCTTTCAAGTCTCTCCTTGGTGTTAGTCTTACGAGTTTTAGATTTTCTGATCCATTGCATTGGGTTGCCTCTGTATATGTTCTAGTCTTTAGTCTTGATCTAGGATCAAGTGAAAGATACTTTGGATAGGGCATAGATTCATTTGGTTGTCTACATAAGGATCTTATAAGTAGTGGATGGGATGAAATAGTTATATTTATGGCTATGAGTCTTTGACAATAGTTGGTTCATGTTTCTATACTTGCATTTGATGATTTGCCCAATGGATAATGGCACTGATCAAGGAATAGTACATTCAGTTGAGTTCAATGTTTGATGGGTTTGGGCTATTTTTTGCATCTTTGAATATCAATACCGTTTCAAGTCTTTACTCTTCACAAGGCCATTTTACCCTTCATAGCAATTGAGATTCAATGAATGTCTGGTTAACATTTAGTAGTCTCTTGCTATCATCTGCTTTGTTTAATCCAGTCCAAAGTCCTAAAATGCCATAGGTTACTGGATTAGTTACACCCGCCATGGTTTTGCAGAGCTAGAAGTGAAGAGGGCAGTCTTGTCCCTATAGTTGGTCCAGTTGCCTTGCAAAGCTTTCACACTTGGATTTAACCAGTCCTAACATCAGTCTCAAGGCATATTGGCAGCCCTAAGTGGCATAAGAGTTTTCAAACACCAACACAAACTATACTAAAGATACCCTCTTTTAAAAGTCTCTAGTTATAAGAGAGACCTATAATATTAACAATGTCAGATTGGAAATGATGTAGGAGCATCCATGGTATAAGAGAAATCTTGCATTACCCAAAAATAGTCTAGTTTCAATAAGGGTTATCTCTTGATAGGGTTTCTATTTGTTTTAGTGGGTTGTTCATTTGAGAAGGAATTGTTCCATTTTCTTCCCTTGAGGTTCATTTAGAGTGTATTAGCTCACCAATAAAGTTTCATTACAAAATCAAGTCTAGTTTTGAAGTTATTGTATTTTTTGTTTTGGCAGGGTGGTACAAAACTTTGAAATAAAATATGGAGGATTTAGCAGCTCCAAAAGGGAGTCAAACTTTGATCATCTTTCACTATGCTATCCTAGGGCATAGAGTGCTTCAAGCCATTTCTAAAGTTGGCCCAATGAATCACAATTTATGGTTTTCAGAAGTTGTGCCTTCAAGACTCTAATTTCAATACAAGCATAAAAGATAGAAAACTCACTTAAGGTGTGGGAAATTGAACGACTGGATGCTAAACATTGGAAAATTTCACTTTCTAGAATATTCTAAGGTAGTTAGGCTCTAATTATGGGTAAGTGCACCAAGATGGTGGATAATTTAGTGACCACATCCAAGAAAATGAAATTTTTGATAACCCATGCGGGTTATACAAAATTCAAAATTGTGCTAGGCTTGGTTTTACCAATCCTAGCCAAAGATAATTTAAAAATCCCATAGAACCTAAAAACCCATACAGGTTTTGAGGAACAAAAATGAACGTCAAAACCCATATAGGTTCTGAGGAAAAAAATGTTCCTCAAAACCCATAGAGGTTCTGAGGAACAAAAATGTTCCTCAAAACCCATACAGGTTTCGAGGAACATTATATTCCCCAAAACCTGTGGGTTTTGGACTATTTGAAATGATAAAAACAAAGGAAAAGTTAATTAAGGAAGCTAATTTTCATCATAGCTAAGTTTATTTTGATTTCATTTGGTTCCATTTGCATTTTCCATCAATTTGCAACAATGGCACCACGTTGAAAAAGTAAGATTTTTACGTTTCGATTATTTTTGTTTGTATTTTATTTGAAGTAGGGTATTTTAATTGATTTATGTATTTTTAAAATTTTTTTAATGTTAGATTCTAAAAAGAATTCCCCAAAATGAAAAACAAAACAAAGACATCGTGCACAAGAAACAAAATAAATCATTGAACATGAGCAACAACCCCAACCACAAAATATGA